>CANYBF010809667.1:0-23364 GCA_948192965.1 Dalechampia spathulata
ACTTTCCCTTATCTAAAGTCCTTGATGGTGCTTGTAAATCTTCCTTCAAACCACCTATAACATTACAAGGTATCCATATTTAATAAAGGAAACAATCCATACAAAGATTCATATCACACGGCTTCCTTTGCACCACGTTACGAGGAAGTCTATGACGTAACATAATTAAACAATTAGAAAGGATGCTTAAGTTTATTTAATTAATACTCAACCATTATCTATATATACTTGTATAATGAACATATAATTTTAAGGTAAAATTAGCAATACAAAAAGATTTTAATGTATACCAAGTTATAGGTAAAATTCTATCCCTTTTTATTCACTTTTGAACACAAAACATTTTACATTCTAGAACCTTTGCTCATTGTACAAGACGTTTGCCTAAGAAAATGACCTTTAAATTAAATAATTTTTAAACCATTAGAAACTAGACTCAAAGAACTTTCCAACAATATATTACACATCCAAAAATGCATCCGATAAAGCCCCTAAATGTTACTTCCAAATGACCTATCGAATGTTGAAAGTTATTGTCACGATCATGATTTCAATGTCACAATCGTGACTTTAACCAAAAATTTTGCAAAACCTTCTGTCACGATAGTGATCGAGAGTTCCATAGGTAGCAAAAACTTGATATAAACACCTCCAAATGATTTCCCAAACATCCTAATCCATTACCATACCTTAAATATCATCAAAACACTTTCAAAACGTACTCAAAACATTAATTTTACATAGTCAAGAACTCAAATCATCTTCCATAAACCATATCTTTGCTCCACAAAATAGCAAGAAAACAACTCAAAAGAAAAGAAATATGTATATAAATTAAAGAAGAGAAACAACAAAATCTTCAATTATCACTTACCCTTTCCTGGATTTCAAACCCTTATGGATCTGGTTTTGTAAGAACAAAGGAAGAAGAAAAAAGAAAGGTTTTGGTAAGAAGAAGAAGTGAATCCCATTCTATGGGTGTGAGGAAAGGAATAAAGGAACCAAAGTTAACTTTTATATACCCAAAATAAAAATACCTCTAACATTAATAATTTCTAACAATACATATTTCTTATTTATACATATACTTATATATATAATATACACACCTGATACACATTATATCATCTATTTACTTCAATACTCATCTTATCACTTTATTTTCATTCTTGTCTCTAAATATTTCATATCAGATGCAATTTATTTGCTCTATAAGACATTTCTTTTATATTTATCATCTCAAAATATTTATGCATAAATGCAAACACACAGGGATGCTATGTGTGGATGTGACAATCTCCCCTCAACTTAATTAAACACTTAATTAGGTAATTAATCTAGGCTTTTAAAGACCAATCAACACTAGTTAGGTCCCTAATCATGTTTGGATTCAAGATCTACAAAAAAAACCTACTGTGGTAAGTAAAATACTCATTTTTCTTCCATTTCCTTCCCGTTTTTTGCTTGAATCTATGAATTTTGGGTTGTTTTCTTGATAATTGACCTCAATCATGCTTGTTTGTTGATTATGAAAGCTTTTTAATAATCAAAACAACACATTTTTAGCTTTGATCTGCCTAGATCCGAGTTAAATCTCATGATTTTTTGAAAAACCTTGATTTTCTCTCTATTTTTCTACCTATATGCGCTGCACATATCACTATGTGTGCCATACACAGCCTATGTATGGCACACATAGGCCTATATGCTATGCATATAGGCCCCAGATTTTATAGAAAATGCATATTTTCTCCCATTTTCACTCATTTCTTTGCTCAATCTGATGTATCTAGCAACATCAATGGCTTCCTGATGCTTCTTGTGTTCTAGATCTATCATAAATCTTCCAAATCTAATTAATTTTAGCCTTAAAATTAATTATTCAAGTTAAATGCTCATTTACTTGATTTGAACACACGTTCATTTTTAAAATGAAGTACTTCCTTCATTAAAATTGCTGGAAATGGTTTGTAGATCGCGTTTTTACTGAAAAACCTGATTTTTCTTCAAATTTCTTTGCTATGAATGCCACACCTTCATCTATGTGCACTACACACAACCTATGTATGGCACACATAGGCTTATATGCTGCACACATACCCTTCTGGTTTAAAAGAAAATCAAATTTTGCTTCCATTTTCACTCGTTCTTCTTCAGATTTGACAATTCCAGTAACATTAATGGCTTTTACATAGTCTTAATGTTTAGGATCCATCAAATATTATCTATATCTAATTGATTTTAGCCTTAAAATTGATTGTTCAAGTTAAATGTGCATTTACTTGATGGATTTGTGATTCAGATGCCTGTTTGAGCTCAAAATGAGGTACTATCTTCATTAAAGTTGCTGTATTTTGTCTATAGATCATTTTTTTGCTAATAAATTTGGTTTTCTTGCAGATTTGCTCCTTACATATGAAGTACATTATGCTATATGCACAGTACATAGCCTATATGCTGCACACATAGCACTACATGCTGCACATGTTCCCTATGTTTTTCATAAAAAATTGGATTTTTCACTCATTTTCAAGCCTGATTTGATAATTCCAGTAACATTTGATGTTTGGGAGTAACTCAAATGTATTGTATCTATCATAAATTAATCACATTTAATTAATTCTATCCTCAAAATTAATTTTTATTGATTAAATGCTTATTTAACTCGTTAAAATGTGATTTTTGATATGATTGGATTCAAATTAGTTGAGTTGCTATCTCCAATTACTGTTATATGATGTTAGCAATTCCCATTTGATTTTCCATGATCAATTAAAAATAATTTTGCCTAAATTTATTTTTATTTATTTAATTTTCATGATCAATTTATTTTTTTTATTTAATTTTCATGATCAGGCTCGTGTTAATTCACTTGATTGTTACCATAGAATTAATTGGACTTTGACTCTTGGTTCATGTTTTCATATGGCATTGAATTAGTCAAATAAGTCCTAAATTCATTTGCTACTAATGAATTTATTTGTTTATTTGCATCATTTACACTCGTACATTTTTGGCTTATGTTGCCCGAGGTGGAAAATTTCTCCAGGAGGAGGGGACGTTACTTAACATCCTAAAATGTTGTACACATGAAGATTTTATGTAATAGGATAGAATTATTCTTGGTTTGTAATAATTTATCCCCAAAATCATGTGTGTATCTCCTAATTCCTCGATCCCTTTCACCAGTCTTTCATAATTTTATTTCATGGATGGTTTATTATATTTGCTAAAATATATATGCCATATCATGTCACATGCCATGTCACATGTCACATCACATACTTCTATGCCATGCCATCCATATGCCATGCCATAACATATATTGTCTCGTATGTTAATATGATCCAAATACGCTAATCCGCTATACATGATATTTGCCATGTTATATGCTCATATACCATGCCAACTTACCATGCCATGCCATATCGTATGCCATGTCATATGCCATGTTGAATGCCAATTCATATACACATCACTATGCCATGTCACCATATCATTTTATTATGTCATTCACTTCACATGTCATGCATATGCCATGTCATCCAAATGCTATATAGCATTATATGTCATTCTACATGCAACCGTGTAACACCAAATCGTATGTCGCATTGTATTCTTACATATACGCTCATATTCTTGCCTGCTTAGGATAATTAATTCTAACTGTAATGGTAAAATCGATCTTAGAAACTCATAGAAATAGATTTTCACCACCCAAACCCAATCTCTAAAGGGTTTAACTAGCACTCATGTTATGGGTCAGTTGAACCAATCCAGAACCATTCGATGGTGACTCCCTTATGACTCTTTCGAGTCTATATCATTCCTCAAGGTAGCCCCTCGGGAAGACTATGCTTTCGCTCTAAGTGCGATCCCCAATCTGAGATCATTCCTCATTCATATATGTATAAACATATATACATATACTGGCACCAACCTTATTTCTCCTTTATATATATATATATTTATATATAAGTAATAATGCCTTCCTTATTCTTTCATAATATCATGACAATGGACATGATTCATCATTTAATCATCTCATTATCATGTATGCATTTCTATAATGTCTTCATAACACTACATCAATAACATTGCAGAAATATATAGGTCATTTCAAAGTATGCAAATAATATTCAAGTAATCCATAAATATTTCATATTTTATCTGCTTGTATTTAACAAGCATTTTATTTTACTTATATTCTTATTTTAAAATTGAATTAATATTAAGCATAAATTTATCTTCTCTTTGCCTTTATCCATATATGAAATAGGGGTAACAACCCTCCTATCTTTTATGCCTCTTAAACATAGATTCTAAGACATTTCAATTAAATGAATTACTTGAATACCTTAAACATTAACATTTGCAAATTTAATGCATATACCTCTTTTTTGTATAACCAATTTACATTCATGAATTTTTTGTTATATGAAAGAGATTATATGTTTACATCTCTTTAATTACAATTCAATATACTAATTTACTAACTCCATACTTTTACTTTTCAACTAAATAATTTCCTTCAAATTAAGGATTTAAAGGCATTATGCATATAATTTTATCCTTATATGCTCATTTATTTGTTATCTTCTTAAGTTAGTATCCATATTATGTTTTTCATGCACTTTAACTTTAATTATGTAAGTGTGTAATTTTTAAGTTAAATCCTTCTCCATAATTATATTAAAACGGAACCTTTCTTTATATTAATAAACAAATTTGATATCCTAACATGTGTAAATTCCTTTGTTATTACATTATTACACAATTAATATTCATGCTAAATTTCAATGCATCACATATGTAAACTACTTTGCAATCTCAATATCTTTATGTTAATTCACTAATATTAAGTACAATTAGACTTACCAACATCCTTGGTAAGTTAGTCCAATTTAAATTGTTAAATTAAACTAAATTACATGCTTAGCTCACATATAAAGTTATCTTAGGAATTAATTGACAATTTTCATCCAAATACTCCATTCAAGGTCCGTTAGTTCACACATGCATGTAACAATCATAAGAAATGTTTATGCATGGTTTTCTATGGTGGGTTTTGTTTTAGTGAGCATCTAAATTCAACTAATCTTAGACATTTTCCAATTCTTTGATACCCATCACCATGCTAGATTTTTAGTTATAATTTATACTTACATGATCAACAACTTATGATAATGCTCAAAACTTAACATTTGGTCAAATTATGAAGTTTGAAATGCTTATTAGTTACTATATTGTACTACTTAACAATAAAGAAATTCACCTACCTCTTAATGCATGGTAAAACACATGCACACATTAATTACTTTTAGAATAAATGACCATTAGTCATGCTATTAGCTTCAAGACTTCCTAAATATCTTTAATTTATATATTTGACCTTAACTTTCAATAGGTTGTGTCATAAGCATCATTGATATTTTAGTTAATCCCTTTGATCCTATAGTATAATTTTCTAACATAACTATTAACTTAAGGTGTTGAATTCTTAATTAATGAAAATATGTAGTCAAATTAGGTTCCATGCTTCTATTCGTATGATAATTAACGATTAATTAAAATACAATTTACTCTTAATTATCTTATAAATCATAATATTTCATGTAGTTTCTTACATAAACATGCAATCATTCTTTTTAATTTTTAAACTAAAATTCTCTCAAGCAATTCATAAAGCTATGGTATATAATTTATAATCTAATTATCCATACCTAAAATGCTAATATGTCACTATGCATAACTTCAATACAATAATAAGGAATTTATTAGTTGCTTACGTAAAAATGAATTAATCCTCATTTAGTCAGGCCATCATAGGATAATAGCATAACTCATTTTAATTTATTCATTCTCATATAATAACTTATTTATATAAAGAAATGTAGACTATTTTAACCATTCGTTCCATTATATTTTACAACCTACATTAAGTTAGGTATACATATATATATATATATATATATTCAATCCTCTCATGGTAAATCATTCAAATTTGGTAACACCTTTGATTCATCAGTCATTTTATTCATAACACCAAGGGCATTAACATTGGTCATTGAAATAGCTGAATTGGTCTAACCATATCAATTTATTATGCTTTTTATTGTGAGTTGTATTACTCCCTTTAAAATCATAGGTTTGATACTAATTACTATCCATTCCATCGTGAAAAATAACCATAAATAATGTCCCCTACTTCCACAATATACCTTCATCCACAAACTTCCTTTAACAATTAATTTGATTAATTGTATTACCATCTTTATTTGCATCATTACAAACTTTTATCATTAATTTATTTATGTGTAGGACAACTTCCTTACAATAAAAAATTAATAAAAAGAAGTTATACACTTCATCAATTCAATATCTCTAATCATGTGTATTCATATATTCACTCTCTTACATGTATTTATACATACTTAAATTATCTAAATTTTAAATCCTTTGACCATTTGAAAATTAAGAAAATTATGTAAGCAAACATCTTAAACATATACAAAGCATACATATATACTTGATATAGAAAATTCTATGATGAGTCATATAATAAGCTTAATTATACATATACAAGCTCAAGGTATACAATATACAATCTGCCTCTTAATATGCTTAGCTATCATTGAGTTTCCTCACTTATAATGTTTGATTATACAGTGACCCATAAGTTTCATTCAATCATATTAAGCTTATTAAGGTATATTAATATAGTCATACATTCATAAACTCACCTTAACTATTTGAAGTGATCCTTCCCTACACTTGTCAAAGGCTTCTAAATTTGTTCCTTGCTTTCTCCTATATCACTTTTCCTATTTATTTCCTTAAGAAAAATTCTAATAATGTATGGTTATTTCCAATCAACAACTCTTAATTTTCATTATGAATATTCTTATTTGTCAATTCTACCCTTAAGCTCCCTAATCCTAATCATAATCTCCTTAACACAAAAACTCTGAGGATATAGTGTGCTCTAAATGCTTCTAGTGTAATTCCTCTCCCACTTCTACCTTATTTGTAAAATTTTACCAAATTAGTCAATTTATTAGCCTTATTATTGATTAATTCTTATTGTATTTAATTTATTAAACACTCTCATATGCCATATTGAATTTTATTACATATTAGTCTCTCAAATAAATACATGTGATAAATTTGAGGTCTTTTATGTATAAAAGTTATATTTTCTAAGTAACTATTATTTTATAAGCAATTATGCTAAAATTCCTATATAAGTCTACTTAAAACAATATTTGGTAGGTCTAAATTTTCATTTAATTAATATATATTCAATCATATGCATACTACCATTATATGTTAACATTGTTACTTCCAAAGGCTAAATTGGAACCTTTATAACAAAAGTTTCCAATAGGCTAACTTGCAACATCTTCAAGTTTTTAGCAAGCTAACTTGGTAACCTCTTCAAGTTTTCAATAAGCTAAGTTGACAACGTCTACAAGTTTTTAGCAGGCTAACTTGAAACCCTAAGTTTTTATAGTCTCATTTGTAGCCTCTTCAAGTTTTCTCACAAAGGCTAACTTGGTAATCTCTTCAAGTTTTCTGATAAAGGCTAGCTTGATAACCTCGTACAATAAACAAAATAATTAAATATAGAATCTTCCTTACAACCTTTGTAAAACTTATTGAAAACATGAATAGATTTTCAAGTGAAGTTCTTAGAAAATACTTTTAAAGATCTATGGAATTAAATTCTTTTTGTTTTTGTTCTCTATTTCTCATTGTACATTCTCTAACTTCAAATCTCATATATTTATACTTGAAGAATATGATGATTATATTCCAAATACATGGAGTATAAAGAGATTTACATGATAAAGCGATTTATTACCAAACTTGATTTTTGAAAACTTACCATTTTTAGAATATCAAAAATCATTTTATCAAAAGAGGAAAATTTATATTTTGAAAGATATTAGATTTAAGCTTCATAAGCAACACATTGTCAAAATTTTCTTAACAAAAATTCTAAGAAAATTTTTACTAAATTATCTCCTAAAATTCCTCTTTAAAATCCTCCTTCCATCACATTGAGAACTTTCCAAACAATAGGGCTGATGATTTGAATTTCAAAAGATAATATGATATGTTTCCTTTCATGTAGATAATTAATATATTTAATTTTTGAAAATTGAATAAATTAAATTGATTATAAATCATTTTGGAAACAAATAAATTTAGAAAATATCTTTAAGGTACAAGATAGATATTATTCAAAAATTTGAAATAACCATAATAGATCACTTAGATAACTTCTTAAACTAATAATTCAAATTATCCAATTAAGATCTTCAAAAATATTTACCAATTAATTTAATTATCCAATTTAACAAATAATGAGTAGTCATGTGAAAACAAGTGTTAACATCAATTATCCATTAAGAACTAAAATCCTGTGAATTAAAAAAAGTATATTAAAGATAGGAATCATTTAAATCAAAATTAAAATCATAAATCATGTAAAATAATCCAAGATGATGTGATTTAACCAATGTATTCAAAGAAATAAAATATTTAATCCAAAATATAAATGTTAATAAAACTAGATTAACAAAAAAATCACTTGAATTTATTAAACACACTTTAAAATAATCAATTTTGTTATTCATCAAAATCAAAAAGTTAACATGCTCTCCTTTTTTAATGATTATAAAACTTGATTAAAAGTAATTTAAAACATAAAAGTTCAAAAACTAAGAGTAATTTAAAAGTAATTTAAATATTATGATGATCTTATGTCAAATGCTCATCATACTCCCCTTGAAATATTATTGTATCCTAATAAATAAAGCCAAACATATATATGGTAATATATCATAGCATATAAATTCCAAAAACTAAGAGTAATATCTAAAATAGGCACACATGCATAACAGTTATCCAAAATTGCATACTAGATCATGTCAAACCAGAATCTCCTAAGTCATAAAATCTATATTCTTCTCCCTATAAGTATTATATTCTTCTCCCTTTTTTTATCAACATGAAAAAAGAAAGAAAGAATAGAACAACAATATTAAAGTATTAATAAGAGTACTATAAAGGAGTAGAATGAAAATAGTGAGCTAATTAAGGGAGAAAGGATTATAGTAACTTCCAGGCACTCGAAGCAAAATGGCTTTGATCTTCATTACAGAGTGAGATTGCATGATCCTTGACATGCTAAGCTATAGAGGGCTTGAGAATGATCTAAGCACCATCTTCTCTATTATCTGAATCATGATAAGTTCCCTCAACTTCTTCTTCCTCTTTAGCTTCCTTAGCTAGTTGTTTTCCTTTCAATTTCAAAAGGGTCTCAACTGCATTATCAATTTCAGGGTGATATTCTTCTTTTACTTCCTCTTCCTTCTAAGAAATGTGTTCCTCTTCTACTGGTTTCTCTTTAGGATTAGGCTTATTATAGACATTGTCCAGTAGGACTCCTAGTCCTCTTAAATCCTTCACAACATTATTAATGGCCTTGGTCACTTCTATGCCAGCAATAACTATCTGCTTCAATTCTATAACAACTATTCCTATTAACAATTCAGTAACAATAATAAAGAAGTTGTTAGGAGGTGACTATAGCTTCAATTCACTTGATAGGGGTTCAAAAGACTTCTTTAGCTTAATAAGAATCTCAGACAAGCGCTCATATTCCTTAACCAAATGCATCTTGCTTTATAAAATCTGTTAAGCTATCTGAATGACTCTAGGAAAATCAATAGACTATTTTTCATCTTTTAACTTCTTTGGCTTCCTTATAAATTGCAAATTTGGTATATCTCTCTTTGATAAATTATTGAAACTCTCCCCTTCAAAACTAATTTTAAAATTCCAAAATAACACAATTAACAACATTCCATATGTTAATCTTTTTGGCTTAGCAACATTTCCAATCCATGACATCAATAAATGATACAAGTTCAAAGAATTCTTGTTCACAAGATGCCGTAAAACATAGATCTCCAAGTCATTCAGGTGTGCAAAACTTCCAGCCTAGGCAAGAAAAGAATTACATGTGAGATGAGTTTATGCAAAATATAAAATGCTTCTAGTAAGGTACTGACACTTATCTATTCCTTGATTGAAATGTTTTGATTTCCTAAAATAAGCTTCATTACCTTTAATTCGTCATAGCCATCAATTTCCTTTAAATCCTTCCTTTGACTAACTTTGATTCCTTCATTAGAAATGTTAAAAACTTGCTCTAAGTCTTGAGTAACAATCATTAAGCTTTCCCATTTGATCTAAAACTTATGGAATTCACTTTCTAAGTTTTCAATCACAGACTTCTTAAAGTGAAATAAGAGATCCCATTCTAAGTTTTTGAAAGACTTTTTAATGCTTCAAAATGGATCAGAGAAATTTCTCTAATCAATAAGTTTAGAAAGGATTATCTTTTAAGAAGAAAAGACAATCAATGATTCTTGAGTTTTGGCTTTCTTTTCATCGAATGGAGAAGAAGAAGGCTCAGTGTTCTTTTTCTTTACCATAGGAGATTGAAAGAGAGGGGTTTCAATTTGGGGTTTTGAGGACTTTGTGTATGAGAAAGAGAAATGATCAAGAGAGAGATGAAAAATTAAATGAGTTTTCTATATATAAAAGAGCAATAAATTATATTTGCAAAAGAAATAGAATGGTCTTCAAAATATAGCAATAAATTGCTCACAATTAAAGCATTAGTCAAAAATATTTCAAAATCCATAAATTTAGGAAATCAAATAAATAAGCCATATTTTTACTAAAGTAAAAAATACTTAAAATATATTGAAATCAAATATTATTTTTTTATATATATTTGAAAACACTTTAGTGCAAAAATAAATTATATTTATATATAAATGTAAGATAGAAAATTAGAATGCCAAAATATATATAGCATGCTAAAATCACATATGATTTTATCATAAATGCATATATGATCAAAAACATGAAATATAATACTTTAAACATATTGCACCTTCCAATTACGAATTAAAAAATGTAGATACCAAGTTATCTTCTTAAAGATACAAATAGATCCTCACTTAGTTGCTTCATTAAGATATCAGCAAGCTAAAATCTATCTTCATAAAAATTACTTTGAATGTGATATCTAATGAAGTGATGTTTAAGTGTTACATAGGATTTTTGGATAGGTTGATTGCACTTATGTTGTCATAATAAATTAGAATATTTGCATATTTCAATTCATAGTCTTCTAATTGTTGCTTTATCCGTAGAATTTATGCTACATAACTCCAAGCGAAGACATACTTAGCTTCGACTGTTGACAATGCCATGAATGTTTACTTCTTGCTAAACTATAAGATAAGATAATGACCAAGGAATTGATATGTCCTGGAAGTGCTTTATGTACTTAGCTTGATTAATGAAAATTCTTTCCTTACTTTGTTTGATTTACATCTAAGGAAAAATGTGAGTTCTCCCATCTTACTCATTTCAAATTCCTTTTGCATCAAACCTGCAAAATCCTTACACATAAGCTCATTAATTAATCCAAAAATAATGCCATGAACATATATTTGAACAACAAGTTTCTCATGCTTTTAATGTTTTGTAAATAAAGTTGTATTAACTTTGCCTTGTCTAAAACCATTTTCTAACAAAAGTGTATTAAGTCTATCATACTAAGTTCTAAGGGCTTGCTTAAGATTATACAATGTTTTTGTTAGTTTAAAAATATGATTTAGTTTTTCAAATCTTTATAACTAAGAGGTTGTTTTATATAAACTTCCTGATTTATAAAATGTCAAAAATGCACTTTTCATATCTATTTGATAAAGCATGAAATTTTTGTGAGATACAAATGCATAGAAAAGTTGAATTGCTTCAAGTCTAGTAACCAGAGCAACATCCTTATCCTCATCAAAATCAATACCTTCCTTTTGAGTGTAACCTAACTAACCTTACTTTGTTTCAAACCATATTGCTTTTCTCATCAAGTTTGTTTCAAAACACCCATCTTGTTCTAATGATTGTATGATCCTTTAGCTTGGAAACAAGTGTTTATACTTTATTTATTTCAAAATTGCTTAATTCCTCTTGCATTACATTGATCCAACATTCATCATTTATGCTTTAATCACATCTTTTGGTTAAATTTGAGAAGTGAAAGCCACGTTTCCAAAAAGAATTTTTATTTGAGATCTTGTCATCATCTTCTCAGATGGACTAGTCAACATGTCTTCCTTTGCATGGTTCCTATGATATTTTCACTTCTTAGGAAGATTGTGTTCTTTGACCATTTATTTTATACTTTATTGTTCGTTAAGAATATTAAATAATTGATTTAGTCCTTCTACTGAATTAGTAAATTGTTTTACCTGTATACTAATATTATTTCCTACATAATCATCATCAATAGACTCTCTGCTAGGTAGAGTCTGATTAGCCTCATTAAAAACCACATGTATAGATTATTCAACAGTCATAATACATTTATTAAACACCCTATACACTTTACTTTGATTAGAATAACCAAGAAATATTGTTTCATCTGATTTAGCAATAAATTTAGCAAGCTAATTTTTACCATTATTCAACATAATGCATTTACAACTAAACACATGAAAATAACTTACATTAGATTTTCTACTTTTCATCAATTCGTATGATGTCTTTTTCAGAATAGATCTTACTAGATCACGACTGAGAATGTATTTTGGCAAAATTATTTTAGCAAGCTACTTCCACTAAACATAGTCTTTACCATCTCTTGTAAAGTTTATTTCTTTCTTTTTACAACTCCATTCTGTTATAGAGTTCTTGGTGCCAAAAATTTATGAGTAATCCTATGTTTATTGAAATAATCCTCAAAGGATTTATTCTTGAATTCCCTTCCATGGTCACTCCTTATAAAGATAATTTTATGATCTTGTTAGTTTTGAACTTTTTTCATAAAAGTGAACAAACTTGTTAAATGTCTCATCCTTATGAACTTAGAAAAGGGTCCATGTAAATCTCAAATAGTCATTGACAATTATAAACATATATGATCTACCACTAAGACTAATGGGTGAAATGAGACCAAAAAGAACAAAATCAAAAGTTTTAAAGGTTTAGATGTAGAAATCATGCCTTTACTTTTAAAAGAATGTTTTGTTTGTTTACCAAGTTGACATGCACTACAAACATGATCTTTTTCAAACTTTAATTTTGATAAACCATTAACAATTTTTCTTTAAAAGTTTTGAAATCAATTGCATGCTAGTATAACCTAGTCTTTGATGTCATAACTAACTATCATGATGATATGAAATCAAACACTTTTCATTGATGTCATTCAAATTGACAAAATAAATGAAAACCATTGATTATCCTACAAGGGATGTCAAATTTTTTGTTTATATCTATATAACACTCATATTATATTTTAAGTTTGCGGAAACATATTAGAATATTAATCTCATATTACATACTTACATATACTACCTTGAACATTATTTTATTAAACAACCTGAAATTGATATAAGTCCTTGCCATTAAAGAGAGTCCTGCTGAATTGGTATCATGGGATCTGTGTAATCCAATCATCCATTAACCTACGTTCATCAAATGACGAATGCTGAGTATTTCACTCAGTGGTGCTATAATCATGAATATAATAAAACATATTTTATATATATATATATATATATATATATATATATATATATATATAACAGATTTAAAAATCTTAATCATCATATTTGTATCTTCATTATATAAACATTTAGGATATTATTTTTATGCATCACTTACGAATAACCACCATTATTTATTCATTAAAATATTTAGAACATAATTCATTAAAACAATTCTATATCAATTTTCTTTGTCATATTACTGATTACTTATCTTTCTTAAATTAATAATTCTTTCAGAATTACTTTTTAAGAAAAGTAATCTTGAAACGTGTATACTTCATTAATTATTATATACTAATATCCACTATTTCATTACTGTAAAATATTTCCCTAATATGTTCATATTATATAATCATAAAAATTACTAACTTATCTATATCATACTATATTTGTTAAGTATATCAAGGCTACATATAAGTAGAACTCATTCGTCAGTAATCAAGTTATCTATAATATTTTTATCCTCTTGTTATCAACATTAGAAAACTGTAATCATATAACATTATTTCACCATAATGTTCTCGATAATCTATAATGCTTTAGTATATGTTTAAATCTTGTATCATCATTGCCCTAATTATTTTCAATCTATAATTAACTCTTATAATTGCTAATGTGTGTCATAATTTATCATATCATCATTATTTAAATATCATCCTCATCATAGCATATCATATTATCGTCATTATCATATCCTCATTATGTCATGCATTATTTTTTTAGTAATTCATAAGATAATTAGTAATACTAATTAACATTTATCATATAAATGGCATCAACAATTTCATCATATTCTCATCATATCTTTACTATTTATAAGCATAAACTCCAATAATTGTATATCATAACTATATCCAATGCATTAATGCTATCAATGTCTATTCATAAATGCCTTAATATCATTATCCATCATACCATACTATATTTCACTATTCAAGGTACATATCCATATAGGCACGATTCTAGTGCATACATCATTCCATAATCATGATCCTTCTTATTCGTGAGGATAAGCTCCATTTATTGTATATAATTCATTATGTAATAATGCAAATGTGGAATGTATTATGAATATCAATTAACCATGTTCTTTCCTTTTTTTCTCATATCATATCATTTAATCATCTTTATGAGAATGCCCTCATGTTTTTGTATCATTGATACATGTGCACTCATAGTGCTTTCATAATCTCATCCACTGAACTTTCATGATATATGAATGACAATGTATGATTGTGAGAATGCATTCATGATATGCATTCTCCCTCTTATTTTTCATGTATCATTTCATTTCATTTGCCCTTTCATATACTAGGCCATTTCATATGCGCATATGGTACTGAGTCTTACTTTTCATTTTATATCATTACTGTGGTTCAATAAACTGGAACCCATTTCACATTCATTTCTTTTCTTTTCATTTTATGTCATTTTCCTTTCCATTCATTTTCCCATAGGAATTCATTATATATCATCTAGTACCTTTCCATTTATCATTTCCTCATATTAATTAATTTTCCTCCTTCATTATTCTCTATATCATGCTATGAATATGAATATGTCAATTGATGTTTCATGACATGATATGTATGCTTTATGTCATGATGCTATGATGAAATTATGTAAATATCATGATAACATATCATGCATCATCTACTTCATACTTCACCCATTTCATTCATCAACCATCCCATATATTTATTATCATTAAATATAATGAAGAACATCTCATAACATAAGAATATTAAATTATCGATCATTGACCTTGATTAATAGGTCATGATATTATATCTATCAACTATGAATCATAATTAACTATTCATACCAATCATAGCACATCATAGGCATAACACCTCAGTTTAATATAATTCAAAACTGTAAATATAATAATTTGCTCATTTCTAACTTATGATTACTCATCAATCTCTGATACCTTTAAGTTACTAGATCCCATAAACTTATACTTCTCTTATATTAGAAACATTTCATTCCTTTACTTTCCCTTCTTATAACATCTTTAAACTTTCATATAATCATACCTTCTTACTTGTATAATTTATTATGTAATATGTAATCAATATACTTTTGATGTCATGTTAAATTATAAGTATCAAAATATAATACTATACATAATTTATCTTATATAATAAATATCATTAATTGTATTGATATTCACATTATTCATCAAGATTCACCATATCACCATATACATAAATTCCATTTATGTTAACTTTAAATGATATATCATAATATCATACTGCATTATTTAATTTCCTTTCATAATATTCTAGATATATCAACCATCAATCATCATCATAAAATAATAACATTTTAATAAGCATATACTCATCATATAATTTCCCTACAACATAAAAATAAATTAACAACCTTAATTACTTATTGTAATATAATTATATCTTAAATAAGAAGATATTCATCATATACCTTTTCTATAATTATGTACTTTAAGTTATCATCCTTATTAAATATTATGTATAATATACCTTATAGAATTCATAATATATCATTGATCTCCTATATTATAATGAAATAAACATATAAAATAAAAACATGTGATAACATGTTATTATTAAGGTAAGTTCATACTTACATGTCGATCCATTATTAAGGCATGAACAAATAAATAGCACAAACCTAATTTTCCGTTCCTTAATTTAATTCCTCCAATGGAATACGTTGTTTTCCCTCTGAATCACATAAATCATAAATTAAATATTCATCAATTCAAAACATTTAATTATCACAACATCAATTAAAAAAAACATAGTATCCCTTACATTCATATCATTATTTATATTAATAATATTAATCATTATATAATTCAAACCAAATGTAACATGTATTAGATATTAATTTAATATGGATTTCATACTATTTGAAATTTATACTTTATTGAATTTTCCATCATTTAACTATAAGTATAATACTTCCTTTATCAACATAAACATTATTTATTTATTTTATTTTATTTTTATTTTTATTTTTTATTTTTTATTCATAATCTTATATGAATTATATCTTTAATATTATTTCTTATTAATAATAAAACTTGTATTCCCTTTTTAAATTCATGTCATTCATAGAATAATGCACATCTACTTTAGATCTTATAAACATTAACTTTAATAATCTCTTAACCATATTTTATTCATGTATTTCTCTTATTATTTAACATAATTTATTAACTTAATTTATTAACATATCTTCCTTTAACTTTTTTTAACATACCTTTTAAATTTTCATCCTTACTTATCTCATTAACTACTAATTCAATAAATTCATATTACTCTAAAGGTATATTAATTAAATTTAATTCCATAATAACTTATACCTTTATTTAAAACTTATTCAATATTATAACTAATTGCAAATTATATTATTATTATTATAACCCTTCTTATATTTATTTATACATCCTTTTCACATGTGTCAACTCATATCATACACTCATTTTATATTTCAATTAATCACTTCAATTAACACGCTATATATATCTTATGTTTTTAATTAATCATATTCAATTTTAAATGATATAATTAAAACATATGTTCTAATTCAAATCATATTACTTTCAATCTTCAACTTAATCAATCAAATTCAATACTTATAAACTACATTCACTTCTTATACTTTATTATAATTTTTCCATTAATAATTAACTTAATTAAACTCCATGCTAATTATTTCATACCACTAAATAAATCATCTCATTTATTCAATTATTGCTAATTTCATATTAATCATTTTATACCATACTTGCATTAACTAATTTAACTCCCTTAAAATTCATTATAACTTTATTTAATTAACCCCTTAAGTCATTTACATTTAAAATCTCGAAATCTTCATTTTATTTTTACTAAACATACTTAATAAATTAATTATTTAAACCCTTCATAACATTTATTAAGTAACTCATTAAACTTCTTAAAATTTCTTATTATATTTATCAATTAATTACTTATACCATTAATCATTTCATGACCATATGCTTCTATCATTATCTATTTAATCATTTAAATATGTATTCTTAAGCCTTATTTATTAATTATACAAGTCATATAATTAATTAAAATATTTTTAAAAAAACACATGTCAACATATAAACCAAATTCTCTTTCTTACTTCATTTTAATCCAATAATGTAATTTCATATGACCAATTTATTCCATTAATAATTTAACTCAATATTCTTATAATAACTATTTAATATACTCAATAATTTTAATCATTTAAGTTCTCATAAATCATATGACCCCATATATCAATAATTCTCCAACTAACATATTTACTGTATTAATCATTTAGGCTTTTATCTTCATTATAACCTCTTAATCCATTATTAGTCCACTTAACATATTTAATTTATTAATTAATTATTGCACCTAAGTTATGATTTTAACTTCAATGAAAATCTAGATACCTTTCATTTACACGCATAATATACAAGTTCTACACTCAATGGTTTTAATCAAAGGTAGTAAATTAGGGTAAGCTTTACATGCGTATAGACACCTACATGGTCTCATTAATATAGTTGTTAGTTCCAATGGTGTCTATGAGTATTATTGGCCTCAAAATACTTATTTAATCCTTTTTGACAAGCATTTAAATAAGGAATTCCAATCAATGGCATGAACATAAGTGATTATATATATTTCTATAGTCAATTCATGTATTATGCATCTATAAACATAAGGGTTAAACCAACTATATATATATACTAAAAGCTGGGTATTTCCTTTATTCTTTTAAATTCCTATCTTAGTATCATTTTTGCCAATTACAATCTCAATTATCAAAGGATTTACTATAAGCTGCAATCCATTCTAGAAAAATATTGGTGCATGCTTCAACTTCTATTTTGATAGCCAACTACTTAGGATATTGCACATGGATTCTAAGTATTAGCACTCATACAAGATTATCATAATTCTATTGTAAGTTTTTAGAAATTTTTCAGGATAAGGTTGCTATTAAATAATTCTAAATTCCACTATAATAATTCTTGTATTAATGCATAATACTAGTATCATATCTAGGATGGTATTTTTTTTCTAGAATTACACATGCCACTTAGCTTACCTTCATATCACCTTTCTAAGAACAATCAACTACCATATTATTAATTTAACTTATATGATAAACCATGAATTCAATCAAGTTCTCAGTTTAATTCAAATCTACTTTAAGGATTAAGCAGCCACCAAAGAGTATTCAATCATAACTTCTATTTTGACAGCCTTAATCCACACTTACATAAACTATATATTCAGTTTGTACGCCTTCAGTTTATTGATTAACCAAACTATGAACCATCAAGCATAACATCAATAATTTTAAAATCTTTATTTGATTAATAGCACACATATAAGCATAAACACCTTCACAAAGCAACATATACTTAAACGACTGCTCCTTGTTCCCAAACGCACCAACTCACTAAACAAGCAATTAATTAAATAAATAACTAATTACCTCATCAATGATTGCATCATATTTGCTAAATATGCTATTTATAATAATTTTAACTTATCTATTATTCTAAGTATTCCTTTCTCTTCGCTCTTTTGTATAGTTTATTAGGTAGTATCAATCATTAATACATTGCTAGCAAAGATCCCTCATCATTGTTAACTGTATTTTCAAACATTACTAACTATATACATATTTATAGGTCTACTATAAAATAATTTTAATACTAGATTAATAATCTCACTTAATAAACCACTCTTGACACTAAAAAAAATTCAATCATCAAAATTAAAACTATAATTAAACGTAATTATGATCATAATTAAAATAATATCAACGAGTATGGATGTGACATTCAAGCTTTCAGCAAGCTAACTTGATAACTTCTACAAGTTTTTTGTAGGCTAATTTGCAACCTTAAGTTTTCATAGGCTCACATGTAACTTTTTAAGTTTTCTCACAATAGCTAACTTAGCAACCTCTTCAAGTTGTCTCATAAAGGCTAGCTTGATAACCTCTTGCGACAATAAAAATGATTAAATATATAATCTTCCTCAAAACCTTTACAAAACCTATTAAAAAGATTGAGAATAGATTTTTAAATAAAGCTCTTAGAAAATACTTTTAAAGATGTATATGAATTAAATCTTTTTCGTTCTTATTATGTATTTCTAACTTCAAAACTCCTGTATTTATACTTGAAGAACATGATCATTATATTTCAGATACATAGACTATAAAAATATAAGTTTGTTAAATCCAATCTAGAGAAAGTTTTTCTTACATGAAATCAGCAAGTTGATTTATATAACAAATAAATTTATTACCAAACTTGATTTTTAAAAACTTACCATTTTTAGAATATCCAAAAATGATTTTTTCAAAAGAGGAAAGTTTATGTTTTGAAAGATATTAGATTTGACCTTCATAAGGAACATATTGTTAAAATTTTCTTAACAAAGATTCTAAAAGAATTTTTTACTAAATGATCTTCCAAAATTCCTCCTTAAAATCCTCCTTGAAATATGTTGAATACTTTCCAAACAATAGGGTTGATGATTCGAATTTCAAAAGACAATTTAATATGTTTCCTTCCATATAAATATCTAATATATTTGATTTTTGAAAAATCAAATAAATTAAATCTGTCATAAATCATTTTCGAAATAAATAAAGTTAGAAAATATCTTTAAGATAAGATAGATATTATTCCCAAATTTGAAATAACCATAATAAATCACTTAGATAACTTCCAAAAATAATAAGTCAAATTATCTAATTAGGATTTTCAAAAATATTTACCAAATTATTTAATTATCCAATTTAACAAATAATCAATAATCACATGAAAACAAAAGTTAACATTAACTATCCATTAAGAACTAAAATCACGTGAATCAAAATAAGAATATCAAAAATAGGTATCATTTAAATCCAAAATAAAATCATAAATCATATATAAAATCCAAGATGACATGATTTAACAAATGCATGCAAAGAAAGAAAATATTTAATCCAAAATAATAAATGTTAATAAAACTATAATAGCAAAAAAAATTACTTGAATTAATTAAACACATACTTAAGAATAATCAATCTTAGTATTCATCAAAATTGAAAAGTCAACAAATATAAAATCCCATTAACTCATGAGAATTTCCATATGCAACAATCTTATTTTTTATAACTTAAATGTCATTTAATGGTTGTTATTTCATCAAAACATTATACCTTGAGGAATGATATAGACTCGAAAGAGTCGCGAGGGAGTCGTCACTAGATGGTTTCGGATTAGTTCAACCGACCCATAGTATGAGTGCTAGTTAAACCCTTCAGAGATGGGTTTGGGTGGTGAAGATTTATTTCTATGAGTTTCCAAAATTGATTTTACCATTATAGTTGGAATTAATTATCCTAAGCAGGCAAGCAAGCGAGCGTATGAGTAAGCATATAGCACGATATGTGATTTGGCATTGTATAGTTGCACGTAGAATGGCATATAATGCTATATGGCATTTGGATGACATGGCATATGCATGACATATCAAGTGATGACATAATAAAATGACATGGCATATGCATGACATGACATAATAATGACATAGTAAAATGATATGGCATATACATGATATGGCATAGTGATGTGTGTGTATGAATTGGCATTCAATATGGCAGTGATATGGCATACGACATGGCATGTGATGTGGCATGCATCATGGCATGAGATATGGCATATGACATGACATGTGACATAGCATGGCATAATGACATAGCATAATGGCATATGACATGGCAAATTGACATATGACATGAAAAATAACGTATATGGCATGGCACATTGGTGGATTGGCATATTTGGATCATATTGACATACAAGATAATATATTTTATGGCATGACATAGAAGTGTGTGATGTTGCCTGTGACATGATATGGCCTATATCATGTCAAGCCGGTGATTGTAGGTGAGTAAGTACCTTAGACTCCATTTGACTCCTTGGAAAAATGAATATGCCTTTACCACTTGCTACCTTGTACTGACAACCGTCGATGATTCTTGAAGGATAGACGCAAGGTATAGTCTTATCTCGATGATTCCATTTAGTTAGATATGTTATGGATAACATGACGGAGGACCTTAGCCTATTCTTACTAAACTAAAAGCCCATGTAGTTAACCTAGCCACATTCCAAACTAGGACCCTCATTGCATGCTATATGGATCTTTGTCCTATAATGTCAATGGATTTGCCTAAACCCAACCTATTGCCCTCATATTACTCTGCTAAGAGTCAGGATCCTTTCATGATTCCATATGAATTGTATAACCTCACACCTATTCCACGAGCGTACTCTTATCATTACAATATGATCATGCTTGTATTGCTCCGCTAAGGGTCAGGATCCTTTCATGATTCTGTATGGTTGTATAAATTCATGCCTATTCCATGAGCATACTCTTATCATTACAATATGATCATGTTTGTATTGCTTTGCTAAGAGTTAAAATCCTTTCATGATTTTGCATGGTTACGTAACCTCATGCTTATTCCATTAGCATTCTCTTATCATAGCAATATGACTAGGTTGAAATGCTATCGGGTTTTTACTGTAATCCCTCATATGATCGGATATTGATCACCCCTTTTACTTGCCTTATTAAGAGAATCGTGCCTCAAGTTCCCAGTGTAACTCCGGGCTAGTATCCCACCTAGGAGATATTGAACTGAACAATTCTGATGGAGGTATAAAGGTGGCAGGGAGAGTTGTTGTGTGCTACAAGCTCATTAACCGTTTTCATGTTTTCTATCCAAGCATGCATACATGCATACTCATGTAATTTTCTCTAACAAATTTCCTTTTGCAGCCATAATGTTGGATGTTTTCTAGCATAGGTCATGCATACATCCTATATGATACATCATGTGCACCTAACACATATGCATACTAATCAGCTTTATTTCATAACTATAACCCCAGATGTTTCCTAGTATAGGCCATGCATACATCCTATGTGTCGTATCATGTGCACCACATATGATTTCATATGCATACTCATGCATCCATGTTGACTCTCTTTATCATGTACAGACCATATCAGATTCATAACCAGTTAAAATGTTGCATCTGCATCAAACACTCCTGCTTCAGTGTTACATGATGCTTCGCTTGCTGTAGTTTAGTAACTAATTGATCATTCGATGACCAAGCTCCTGAACAATGACTTCAAGACCCTCCTACAATAGCAGATCTGAGAGGCTCTTAATCCTGGTGACTTTATCACCCCACATCTCCAATGAAGGATAAAGGGAAAGGCATCAACTTGTATGATATAGAGACTGATGATGATGTTTCACTCCATATGCATGATATTTAGAAATCTGAAACCTCTATCCTAGAGTAGAAGATAGAACAGCTATGGTCTATCATGAAGATCAAAGGCATGAGGTCTGACCTAGACTTTGATAAGTTCTCAGTCTGGGTTATCAAGGGGCTGCTGGCTAAGTTCAAACTATTAGTCTATGCTCTAGAGCATCATGTGTATTTGTACTATACATTTTCATTAATAAAGGCATTATTCATTATATAGTACAATGTTTTAAATGAACTTGTTTTACTTGGAGTATTAACCTATATATTGAAGTCCATGATATTGGAACAGTGCAGAAGAATCCATAAAGAGTTTATGGAATGAGATTCTTATTGTATGCAAATGTTCAATATCTA
>CANYBF010809717.1:0-10658 GCA_948192965.1 Dalechampia spathulata
TGATTTTTGACAGGATTGGATTTTATTTGGTCGAGTGGCTTTCTCCAATAATTTTGATGTGATGTGAGCCCTCCCATTTAATTTTCCATGATCAAAATAAAATAATTTTGCCTAAAATTATTTTTATTAAATGAATTTTCATGATCCAGCTCGTGTTTATTGTTTCAATTATTGCCTAATAATTGCTGGATTTCGACTCTTGGTTCGTACTTTTAAATGGTATTAGACTAGTCAATTAAATCCAAAATTTATTTGCTACTAATGAATTTTATTTGTTTATTTTGCATATTAATCCATCGTGCATTTTGGATCGTGTAAAACCGAGAGGAATAATACCCAGGAAGGAGGAGACATTACTTAATGTCCCAAAATATGTATGCGATGATATTTATGTAATAGGGTAGATTATTATTGGCTTGTAATAATTAATCCCCCCTAATATCCCCTAATTTCCTCGATCCCTTTCATCGGCCTTTATTATTTTATTCGTGGATAATTTATATTTGCCTAAATATAATATGTCATCATGTCACATGCTATGTCACATAACACATGCATACACTACTATGCATGCCATGCATATACCGTATGCCATAACATACTGTATTTCATATGCATATATGTATAAATATGCAAATACGCCAATACGCCAATACACAATCCAATACGCTCAATCAACCAATACGCCTCATCATGCATACATATATGCCATGCCATGTCATATACTATGCCACGACGTATGCTATTACGCACATTATACCGTATGCCATGCACATATACTATGTTGAATACACATTCACATACACATCACTATGTCATGTCATACATATACCATGCCATTCATCATCCCACATGCCACGCGTACGGTAAGTCATTCATCTCACATGCCATGCATACGATATGTCATGCACTTCACATGCCATGCTATAAATTAACATTTCACATATCATGTCACATGACACAATCACATTCTACTACACATGTCATGCATCATCTCACATGCCACGAATTTGATATGTCATACATATAACATGTCATGCATATGCCGTGTATTATATCATCACACATATCATGCATACATCATTCACATGCCATGCATAAGGTACGTCATTTATAATGCCATGCCATGCATATGCCATGACATCCATCACTTCACATATCATACGTATGATATGCCATTCACCCTACATATCACGCATACGCTATGCATATACCGTGCATACATCAAACGCTACGCAATCTCTAAAACATTAATGCTTAACGTAAGATGCTATTTGCCACAATATGTGCTTACATATTAGGTTTCCATACCATGCATATGATATGTCATTCATGCTAATATGTCATGCATATGCCATGTTACTTTTACAGCTATATCACATGACATGCATATGTCATGCCATCTAAATGCCATATAGCTTTATATGTCATTTTACGCGCTGTGTGCTTACATTTATGCTTGCATGCTTGCCTGCTTAGGACAATTAAACCCAACAATTAATCCTAACTAAAATGGTAAAATCGATTTTGGAAACTCATAGAATAGATCTCCACCACCCGAACCCAATCTCTGAAGGGTTTAACTAGCACTCATGCTATGGGTCGGTTGGACCAATTCGGAACCATCCGGTGGTGACTCCTTGCAACTCTTTCGAGTCTGTATCATTCCCTAAGGGAACCTCTTAGGAAGACTGTGCTTTCGCTTCAAGTGCGATCCTCGGTCCGTGACTTTCACAAGCCTCGCTCTGGGCCCCGGCAGAAATCGGCGCTCACAGGAGCGCGTTACATTTCGATCATATAAGGTGGAGCGCATAGCATGCAAAACGCTATATGCGTAGCATGTAGTACTATGCACTATGCATATAGCGAAAGAAGATGTTTGGTGGGGTCCACTTTCTGGGCCAAATCTAACGTTCTCTATATAGCATAATGTCTTAACACCAAATGATGCTTGTTTGATATACGACACATGTTACATTTTATTCGTGCAAGGCAGTGCACATAGGGGCAAAATGCTATATGCATAGCATGTAGTACTATGTACTACGCATATAGTGAAAAAAGACATTTGGTCGGGAGCCTTCTCGGGACCAAATCTAATTTGTGTCATATCAAACAATGTCTTAGAATATAAAATGATGATTGTTGGGCATGGGGCGCATGCCCAATGTAGCCATAATGGGCCCCATACGATGGGTCAAAACGCTATATGCATAGCATGTAGCACTACATGCTGCACACATAGCCTAAAAATTTTCAAATCCAACATTGAAAATTAGATTTCCTAAACCCTAACACCTTCCACTATAAATATGAGCCTTGGGTTCGTGGAAAATGGTTCAAAAATTTTCTAAAAATGCCCAAACTCTGCCAAAATTCACTCTCACTTAATCAAACATTTAATTAAGTAAATTTTTTAGGATTTAAAGACTAATTAACACTAGTGAGGCTCCTAAACACGTTTGGAGACCAAGATCTAAGAAAAAAACCTACTATTGTAAGTTAAATACTCATTTTTCTTACATTTTCTTCCAGTTTTTGCTTGGATCTATGGATTTTAGGTTGTTTGCTTGATGATTGGCCTCAATCATGTGTTTTTATTGATTACTAATGCATATTAGTCATCAAAATTACCTGTTTTTACCTTGGATCTGCCTAGATTTGACTCAAATTTTATGTTTTTACCAAAAACCTTGATTTTCTTCTATTTTTTCAAGCTATGTGTGCCACACATAGACCTATATGTGCCACATCTAACCTATGTGTGGCACACATAGGCCTATATGCTGCGCATATAGGCCCTAGATTTTCCAGAAAATGTAATTTTCTCTCATTTTTGCTCTTTTCTTCACCCGATTTGATGAATCCGACAATATTAGAGGCTTGTCTATACTTATAGTGTCCTAGATCTATCAAAAATTATTCAGATTTAATTAATTTTAGCCTTAAAATTAATCATTTGAATTAAATGCTCATTTAACTCCATTTTCTTCATGCAAAGCTAGGGATTCAACTTTCAGACTTGAAACCATGTAAGACTATCATCAGAGCTTATGATGAGTCTAAACGGGAGGTTACTGGTACCTTCACTGCTACTATCACTGTTAAGCCGATCGAATTAGTGGTGGAGTTTACAGTTCTTGACATACCAGTGTCATTTGCTTTGCTGTTGGTCTGACCGTGGTTCCATCTCTTGGGAGGTGTGCCATCCACTTAACACCAGAAGATCAAGTTTCCACATAATGAGGGTGTGGTTACCATTGTAGCTGATGATGAGGTTGCTCTAGCCTGCATCAAAGAAGATGTCCCCCTCATGACTGGTTTTTAGATCACTGCCATCTGAGAACCTGAATTATACTCGTACCAACCGAGTCCTGCTGTGGAGAGGATGATGCAAATGATGAACTTTATGCTTAGTAAAGGTTTAGGCTGGTATCAACAAGGTTCGGTAGAGTTTAACATACTTACAATCATATGGGAAGAAAGGTACTGCATTGGGTTTGATCCATATACTTTGGACAAACCAGAAGAGTGCAAGATGGTTATCTTCATTCAAGGAGAGATACAACATGACTATCCATTTGGGTTATTTAACTCCGATGACTTCTTCGACCAGTAATTTACCATCTTTGATGATGTCTGTGACCCTTCAGCTTTGACAATAGCTAAGAAGACTGATACCACTTCTTTCACCATTAGCCCTGATGATGCTTTTTAGATTTTTGGTGATATCGCTAATCTCACCATCGACCACCTGGAACCAAAAATTGCTATAGTCGCTACACTAAGAGCCAAGCTACAAAACTTGGACATGGAGGACTTGCTGCTGCTAAAGGTCTATGAAGACATTATTACTCTGGTGGATAATACCTTTGAGAAGCTACTGTATTAGGATATTGATATCCCAATTGCTATTTTGTTTGATGATGATGTAATTCCATCTAAATATAATGCAATGAAGAATAACTTTACTTTTGTTTGTGATGTGTATTCTGATGGCATTGTGCATGAACATGAACATTACATGAGCATTTTTGACATTAATGCATCATGCATGGAAAATGTTACCATTAACACAAATGATAAGCCATGTCTACTCCAAATTGCATCAGACTTGACCTCTAAAGAGAGAACAGAAATAATCAGCACATTGAAAAAGCATATAAAAGCCTTTACTTTAGGCTACAAAGATATGCCGGGTGTCAACAGATCCATTGTGGAACACAGAATTCCGACCAAGCTTGGGTTTAAGTCAATTAAGCAGAAGCTGCATTGTGTCCAACTGGAATAGGCTCAGAAGGTTAAAGAGGATATCTAAAAGCAATTAGATGCTAAATTCCTTGAAGTGGTTGACTATCCAAAATGGTTGGCCAATGTGGTGCCAATCCTCAAGAAAGACGGCAGAGTCAGGGTCTGCGTAGACTACAAGGATCTAGACAAAGCATATCCAAAGGATGACTTTTCTTTACCTTATATCGACGTGCTGGTCAATAGTGCAGTTGCTAGTGCTATGTATTCCTTTACTGATGGATTTTCTAGATACAACCAAATCCTAATGGTTGTCGCTGATAAGGTGAAAATAGTTTTCATCACAGAATGAGGGACCTATTGCTACAAGGTCATGCCCTTCAACTTGAAAAATGCAGGTGCAATATATCAGAGAGCTGCAACAACCTTGTTGCATGATCTAATCCACAAGGAGGTTAAAGTCTATGTGGATGACATGATGGTGAAATCTTCCACCAAAGAAGAGCATCTGGTTGCTCTTGATAGATTTTTCACACAGGTTGAGAAATACGGGCTCAGGATGAATCCAAAGAAGTGCATATTTGGGGTGACGTCCGGCAAGCTGTTGGGTCACATTGTCAATTAAAGGGGTATTAAAGTGGATCCTGATAAGGTAAAGTTGATCTGTGAAATGCTTATTCCCATAATTGAGACTGAAGTCAGGGGATTCCTAGGACAGCTCCAGTACATTAGCAGATTCATCACTAAGCTCACTACTATGTATGAGCCCATCTTTAAGCTTTTGAGGAAGAACCAACTTTTAGTTTGGGATGAGAACTGCCAGTTTACATTTGAGAGGGTAAAGCATTATCTCTCTAACCCACCAATCCTACAACTGCCTTGACCAAGAAAGCCATTACTGCTCTATCTAGTCTTAGAAGAAGAGTCAGTGGGTTCTATGATGACTCAGGAAAATGAAGTGGGAGTCGAGCATGCTGTCTACTATTTGAGTAAGAAGCTGTTGCCAACAGAATGCAAGAATAATGTTATTGAGAAGCTATACATGGTTATGGTCTGGTTCACCAAGAAACTCAGACATTACTTCCAGTAATACCAAGTTTAGGCAATCTCCAAGGTTGATCCTATGAAGTACTTGTATGAAGCTCCTTTGCTAGGAGGGAAACTTTATAGGTGGCTAATCTTATTATCCAAGTTTTATGTGCAGTACATCACTACCAAGGTAATCAAAGGTAGAACGATTATCGGATTCTTAGCATCCAGGCCGATGGATGACTCTAAGACCTTTAAGCTAGACTTCCCAAATAAGTGCAGTCGACATCCAGAAATAGTAATTACACTTTGATGGCACAATCAATAGAAGAGGTACAGATATAGGGGTTATGCTGATCACTCTTGAAGGAGAACACATTATGCTTTCAAAGCGGTTGAGCTTTCCAATCACCAACAATATGGCTGAGTATGAAGCATGTCTATTCAGGCTTGAAGCATTATTAATGATCAGTACCTAAGATGTAGAGATTTTTGGTGATTCGATGCTTGTCATTCACCAATCCATGGTCGAGTGGGATGCCAAAGAAGAAAGGCTCAAGCCTTATGCTAAATACATGAAGCTCATGGTTTGCAATTTCAACTCATGCTAATTCATTCACATACCACATGAAGAGAATCAGATGGCCGATGCTTTGGCTACACTGGCCTCAGTTTGTGAGCAACTGTAGAGTCAAGTTCAGCCTGTATTCATCGAGCAGTCAAGGATTCCTTGCTATGAAGGAGAATGGGTTATGGTGCTATACTAGTAAGATGAGATTCCATGGTACATAAATATCATGAATTTTCTTAAAATTGATGCTTATTCAGAAGAAGCCAACAAGACCGACAAGCTAGCTTTACGTAGATTAGCATCTAACTTTACCTAGTACTAGGGTGTTCTCTACAGAAGAACAGTTGATGGTCTATAACTTTGGTACATATCGGGGAAGGAGATTGAATCAGTCATGCAGATAGTACATGCTGGTGCATGTAGGTCCCATATGAATGGGTTTGCTCTTTATAAGAAGATCCTATGCCAAGGGTATTTTTGGCTCACTATAGAGATATACTGCATACAGTTTGTATGGAGATGTCATGAATGCTAGATTCATAAAGATCTGAGTCATACACCACCCGTTGAATTGTAGAATTTGACAACGCCTTGGCTATTCTTAGCTTGGGGAATTGACATCATGGGTGATATTCATCCTAATGCATCTAACGGGCATTGATACATATTGGTGGCTGTTAATTACTTCTTTAAGTGGGTGGAGGTAGAATCCTATAGTAAACTGGGGGCAAAGCAGGTCACCAAATTCATAGAAAGAAATCTCATATGCCAATATGAGATACTACATCACTTGGTGTCTGACAATGGAGTGCAATTCCAAGGCCAAGTGGCTAACTTACTAGAAAGATATGGGATCGAGCGCAACCGATCTTCTCCATATCACCCTCAAGCTAATAGGGCAGTCGAAGCGACCAACAAGATGATCAAATGAATATTAGCCAAGATAGTGTAGACTTACAAAGATTGGCATGAGCAGTTGCCATTTGCCTTATAGGGTTACAAAACCACTACAAGGAGTCCTATAGGTGCTACCCCTTACTCTCTAGTTTACGAGATGGAAGCTGTATTACCAATAAAAGTGAAATCACTTTGCGTTGCTCTAGAATCTCAGTTGTTAGAAGCTGAGTGAAAAAGGGACAGGTACGAACAGTTGGTTACTATTGATGAGAAGCAGTTGAAGGCTCTCTATCATCTACAGCTTTATTAAAAGCACATGGCAAACACATTCAACAAAAAGGTCAAGCCTGCTACTATACAAGAAGGTGATTTAGTTTTGAAGCAAGTCAAAATAGCTATCCATGACCCCCATAAAAAATTCCAACCAAACTGGGAGGGCCCATTCCTCGTTAAAAAATCCTATCCAAAGGCGCTGTCCGTAGTTCAGATTTGGAATGTAATGAATTTTCAAAGCCTGTTAACCTTAACTGGTTAAAGAAGTATTTTATCTAGCGCAAAGGGCAAAAGGAAAAGCAAAAATTAAATAAAAAGTCTGGTGAGTTAAAAACCTGCATAGGCAGTTCACGTAAAAATTAAGATAAAAAAAACACTCACTCAATGAGTTGAAAATCAGCTTGGATGACTCATGCAAAATTTAAAGCTCTTGAAAACAAAAGAGAGTGTTAAAATAATTGATTAGAAAATATCATACGAGGTTGGTCAATAATAGGGGTTAAGTCTAATGCACATCGGGGAACTTCTATGTTGGTTTTAACATTTTTCATATGACTATTTTAATCTCATTAATGCAAAGGGAATACATGTTCATAAACTTAGCTATAAGTAATACAAGTTTCAAACACAAAGCATTATTTTTCTTTATTACATGCAATCTTATTGCTTAATAACTTTTTGTAGTACAGGACCTAGTTGTAGTGCAGCACCCATAACTTATACTCATCATCTGTAGAAGACCAACTCCAAGGGTCCTTATCAACATGATCTTACAGCGAGGCCAAGTCCCCTTTACGTGCTTCAGAAAGTAGGACAGCAATCGTCCTCCCTTAAACTCAGTTAGCTAAAGGATAATCTGTCTGTAGCTATACTGACAATAGATCCTAGCAAGACTGTAATGTGTGCAACACTGTAATGTGTGCAACACTTGAAGCCTGGCAATGGAATGCAATTCGTGTAAGTCCTCACCATCACATGCTGTATGTGCCACCAAGGATAGGTCCACTTGACCTCACTCTTTAGGATGGCTTCCATCCCCTCAATCTAACCGTTGAATGTCAATATCCTTACCTTGTTGAAGGTGTAGTCTCTCCACATATGGCTACAAGGTATGCATCTTTATAGATCACCCGCTGGAGATGCCAAGATCCCCAGCTTCTTGTGAAAAAAAAAAGCTCGCTGAATTGAAAACCTTACAAATAAAACATAACATTTCAACCAATTCATGAATGCAAAGTGTGTGTTTGTTTCAAGATATGACATTAAGTATAATTTAAATAAAGATTTTGGCATTTTAATGAAAATGATTTAAAGGATTAATTAATTAAAGTTATAATGAGTCTTAAAAAAATTAATTGAGTTAACTTAATTATGGTATAAAATGATTTGTATGGAATATACAATAATTGATTAAATGAGATGATTAATTAATGGTATGAAATTTGTTTAAGTTAAAGAAAAAATGAAAGATAATAATGAAATATAAGAAGTGATGGTATATGGTTTATTAATGTCCAAAATTGTATATTTTAATTAGACATTAAGTAAATTAAAGATATATGTTATGAAATGGTTATGTGAAATGTAAAATTGGATATATTTAAAAAAAACATAAATCATATGGTATATTTAATGATAATGATTAAATAAAGTGAAAAAAATATGTATAAAATATGATTTGCTTTTATTTTAATTAGAGTAAATAATATGGACAATTCAAAAGAATAATATAATTGATATTTTATATGTACTAAATCTACTGTCTAGTGATATAAAGTTTATTTATGTTGATAATTAAATGAGAATGTCATAAAATATTATTGAATTAAGTTTATTAATACATTGTTTAATAACATGAGTTTATTGAATTAGTAATTAATGAAATAAATGAAGATGAAATTAAAAAGGGGTAGTTTAAAAGAAGTAAGAAGATGATATGTTAATAAATTAATGAATTATGTTAAGAAATAACAGAATTATATGAATAAAATATTATTAAGAGACTAAAATAAGTATAATGCTTTGAAGTATTAAATATATTTGTGTATTATTTTATAATATCATATAAAAAATAAATATAAGTCATTATTTTAAGGAATAAAATAAAGATATAATTTAATAAGATTATGAGTTAAAAATAAGTAATGTTTATGTCGATTAAGGAAATTTATACTTATAGTTAAATGATGGAAAATTCAGTAAAATATAATTTTCAAATAGTATGAAAACCATATTAAATTAATATTTTATACATGTTACATTTGGTTTGAATTATATGATAAGTAAATGTTTTGAATTGATGGGTAATTGACTGTTTTACAGTAATATATGATTTTATAAATATGAATAATAAATGATTAATGATCGAATTAAATTTATTAATTAAAGATGAATATTTAATTTATGATTTATGTGATTGAGAGGTAAATCAACACATTCCACTGGGGGAATTAAATTAAGGAATGGAAAATTAGGTTTATGCTATTTAATTTGCTGACTCCTTAGTAATGGATCAACAGGTAAGTATTAACTTACCTTGATAATTAACATATGATTACATGTTTTATTTTATATTTTTATACGTTATGAATATGCATGATAAATGTTAAATTGAAATGAATTTCATAGAATTTATATTATATAATACATGGTAAAATAATTTTTTTAATAAAGTTAATTATTTAAGTTCATGTTTATAAGGAATTATATATGTGTATTTACTTTATTAAGATGTGATTATACTACGAAGATGAATGTTAGTGAAATATTTAGAATAATTATGAAATGATATAAATGATGTATTATGACATCATAATCTATTAATTAAGGTTAACATATCTAAAATTTTGAATACAATGATGTGATAAATTTTAATGAATGATATGATTATTATTATAATTATTGATATTGATTGTATTAAATAGTATGCATGGTATATCAAAGTTTATAGTATATATATATATCATGCAATGAATTATACAAGTAAGAAGGTATAATTATGTAATAGTATTAAGATGTTATAAGATGGGAAAATAAAGTAATGAAATGTTTCTAAGAGTATAAAAAGCAACGGTTATAGGATCCAATATTATTAAGGAATCAGAGATTGAAATTTTAACTATACGATAGTAATAAATGACGTATTATTACATTCATGGTTTAGAATTATTTTAAATGAGGTGTTATACTTATGATGTGCTATGATTGGTATGAATAGTTATTTATGATTGATAGTTGATGGATATAAATTCTTGATGTATTAATCAAGGTCAATGATCGACATGTTAATGTTGTTATGTTATGAAATGATCTTTATTTTATTTAATGATAAAGAATATATGAGATGGATGATGAATGATATGGGTGAAGTATGGAATGGGTGATGCATGAAACAATATCATGATGCTTATTGATCACATGTTTTCATGTTGCTTTTACTTAATTATTTCATATGCATTTTAAGTGTTTTGTTTTAGTTTATTTAAGTTTTACTAAGTATTCTATATCTTTTCATTGTTTTACTAATTTTGTTTGTGAGAAGTCCCAAATTATCAATTTGAGGACAATTTAAGAGAATTTACAGGAAAAACAGGAGAATATTGGCTAAGTAAGAAGAGAAATAACATTCAAAGCAAGAGCA
>CANYBF010809761.1:0-35163 GCA_948192965.1 Dalechampia spathulata
ATATAATTTATATTAATTAATAATATTTTAATTCTTTAAATCATTATTTTACAAAATAATTTATTTATATTTTATAATTATACAAAACAAACAAAACATTTTTACAAATATTACATAAATATTACTAGTAATTATAAACAATATAAATAGTACTAATTATAAGTTCTTTAATTATTTATATATTATTTATAATTTTTAATACTAATTATATTTATATGCATTATAAATTATATATACAATTATATATATATATATAGATATATATATATATTATATACATACATTGAAAAATTATATATATGCACATTAATAATTTATAAATTGCTTCAGATTTCAGCTACGGAATTATTTCTGTAGCAAAATCATGACAGATATAGCTATGGCTACAAGTTTGTTGCCAAATTGTGACAACGGAACATATTATTCGAAGCCATATAGCGATGTAAATAGCGACGAAAACTGTTCCGTCTCTATTTTGAGATGGTTTTAGCTACGCCCATGTTTTCCATCACTATTTTATCTTTTCCGTAGCCATTCCATAGCTATTCAATTTCTATTTAGCTATGGAATAATTCCATAGCTAAATTCCATAGCCATTCAACATCTTTTTTATAATGGCATGCAAAATGCTATGTGTTGGGCATGTAGCACTATACAATGTCTTAGAATATAAAATGATGCTTGTTCGACCTGGGGTGTACATCCCATTGTACCTACAATGGGCTCTATGCTATGGGTTAAAATGCTATGCGTTGGGCATATAGTTGGACATGCTACGCATATAGGCTATGTGCTGTACACATACCTGGTACGTACATAACTTAAAATTTTTTGAATCTCATATTGCTAATATGATTTCTTGAACCCTAACACCTTCCACTATAAATATAACACTTGGGTTCATGGAAAATGGTCTGGAAAATTGCTAAAAATGACCAAACTCGGTAAAAATTCACTCTTGACTTAATTAAACACTTAATTAAGCAATTTGTGTAGGATTTAAAGACTAATTAAATCTAGTTAGGCTCCTAAACATGTTTAGGAATTAAGATCTACAAGGAAAACCTACTGTGGTGAGTTGAAAATCCATTTTCTCTTCATTTTCTTATGTTTTTACTATGGATCTATGATTTTGGCTTGATTTATTGATGATTGGCTTCAATCTTGCTTGTTTACTGATTGTTAATGCTTATTTATAATCAATACTACTTGTTTTTGCTTTGGATCTGCTTAGATCTAACCCAGATTTCATGTTTTACTAAAAAACTTCATTTTTCCACTATTCTGAACACTACATGCACCACATATAGTGCTATGTGCGTAGCACATAACCCATATACTGTGCATATAGCTGGAGGTTCTACGTATATAGCTTTTGTTTTTCTAGAAAATCCTAATTTTCTTCCATTTTTGCTCGTTTCTTCACCCGATCTGATAAATCTAGCAACATTAAAGGCTTATCCATGCTTTTAGTGTTCTAAATGTTTCAAATATTGTCCAGATCTAATTAATTTTGGCTTCAAAATTAAGTTTTCAAATTAAATGCTCATTTAATTCATTTGTTTGTGATTCAGACATTTATTCATGCTTAAGTGACATAACATGCTCTGTTAAAGTTGTTGGGATTTGTCTATAGATCGTGTTTTTGTAAAAAAAACTAAACTTTTGATGAAATTTATCTGCTATGTTCACCACACATCATGGTATGTGCATAGTATGTAGCCTATCTGCTATCCACATAACACTACATGCTGCGCACATCCCTTGCAAAATTTCCCAAAAAATGCATTTTTTTACTTGATTTTAAGCTTAATTTGATGATTTCAGTAACATTTGATGCTTGACACTGTCTTTAATGTATTTGATCTATCATCAGTTAATTATATTTAATTAATTTTAGCCTCAAAATTAATTTTTATCAATTAAATGCTTATTTAACTCATGTAATTGTGATTTTCGATAGGATTGGCTTCAGTTGGTTGAGTTGCTATCTCCAATTGCTGTTTATATGATGTTAGCAATTCCTATTCAATATGCCATGATCGATTGAAAATAATTTTGCCTAAAATTATATTTATTTATTTAATTTTCATGATCTAGCTCGTATTAATTTGCATTACTATTGCCATATAATTAATTGGACTTTGACTCTTGATTCATGCTTTCATATGGCATAAAATAAGTCAAATAAGTCCTAAATTTTATTTGCTACTAACGAGTTTATTTACTTATATTGCATTTTTCATTCGTGCATTTTTGGTTCATGCTGCCTGAGGTGGAAAATCTCTCTCGAGGAGGGGGCGTTACTTAACATCCCAGAATGTTGTATACACGAAGATTTTATGTAATAGGATAGCATTATCCCTTATTTGATGTAATTTAGCTTTAAATTCCCACATGTATCCCCTAATTCCTTAATCCCTTTCACCGGCCTTTCAAAAAATTTATTTCATGGATGGTTTTATTATATTTGATAAAATATATATGCCATGCCATGTCACATGCCACATCACACACTTCTATGCCATGCCATAACATATATTATTTCATATGCTAATACGATCCAAATATGCTAATTCAATGTACCATACGTGTTATTTTCCATGTTATATGCCAATATACCATGACACATGTCACACCATGATATATGCCATTATGCCATGCCACATCACATGTCACTATACCATGCCACATCACATGCCATGTCACTCATCATATCACATGCCATGTCATATACCACATCACATGCCACATTGTATGCAATGTCACATGCCATATCAAATGGCAATTCACATACATCATCATTATACCATGTCATGCATATGCCATGTCATTTTATTATGTCATCACTTCATATGTCATGCATATGCCATATCATCCAAATGTCATGTCATCCAAATGCCATATAGCATTATATGCCATTCCACATGCAGCTATGCTATGCCAAATAATATGTCCCACTGTGTGCTTACTTTTATACGCTCACTTGCTTGCCTGCCTAGGATAATTAATTCTGACTATAATGGTAAAATCGATCTTGGAAACTCATAGAAATAGATCTTCACCACCTGAACCCATCTATGAAAGGTTTAACTTGCACTCATGCTATGGGTTAGTTGAATCAATTCAGAACCATCTAGTGGTGACTCCCTTGTGACTCTTTTAAGTCTATATCATTTCTTGAAGTAGCCCCTTGAGAAGTCCATGTTTTCACTCCAAGTGCATCCTTGGTCCATGAGATCATAAGCCTCGCTTTGGTTGGTAGCAGAAACTAATGCTCACAATGGCAACTCCACTGGGGAAATACAACGAAAGAGTGGTGGCATCTAAGAGTTTCCATATCAATTTTCCCATTATAGTTAGATTAATTGTATACATCACAACAAAGTATTGAGTCTGTACACACCACCCTTATCTCGTGTCAAGCTGATGATTATGGGTGAATGAGTACCCTAGACTCTATTCGACTCCTTGTAAAAGTGTATATGCCTTCACCACTCGCTGCCTCGTATCGACGATCGTCGATGATTCCTGATGGATAGACACTAGGTATAGTCTTATATCAATGATTCTATTTAGTTTGATAGGTTATGGACAACATGATGGCGGACCTTAGCCTATTCTTACCAGATTAAAAGCTAATGTAGTTAACCTAGCAACATTCCAAACTAGGACCCCTCATTGTATGCTATGTGGATCGATGTTCTATCATATTAGTGGATTTGCCTAAACCCAGTGTATTTTATCTTCCTTATATTACTCTACTAAAAGTCAGAATCCTTTCATGATTCTATATGGTTGCATGCCTCATGTTTATTCCACAGACATACTCTTATTATAACAATATGATCATGATTCTGTATGGTTACGCAATCTCATGCCCATTCCATTGGCATTCTCTTATCATAGCAATATTACCAGGTCAAAATGTTATCTGGTTTTCACCATAATCCCTCATTTAATCAGGCATCGATCATCCCTTTTGCTTGCCTTATTGAGAGAATCGCACCTTAAGTTCCCAGTATAACTCTAGGCTAGTATCCTACCTAGGAGATATTGAACTGACCAATTCTCGTGGAGGTATAAGGTTGGCAGGGAGCGTTGTTGTGTGTTATGTGTTCACTAACTATTTTTATGTTTTCTGTCCAACACGCATACATGCATACTCATGCAACTTTCTCTAATAAGTTTCCTTTTACCATCATGATGTTAGATGTTTCCTAGCATAGGTCATGCATACATCCTATGTGACGCATCATGTGTATCCAATGCATGTACATGCTAATCAATTTTATTTCACATCCATAACGCCGGATGTTTCTTAGCATAGATCATACATACATCCTACGTGTCGCATCACGTGCACCATATGCAATTCCATATGCATATTCATGCATCCATGCTAACTCTTTCTGTGATGATTAGACCATGTCAAACTTGCAACTAGCTAGAAATATCGCATCAGCATCAGACACTCCTACTTTAGTGTGAGATGAGGCTTAACTTGCTATAGTTTAGAAGCTTATTGATCAGTTAATGACCAAGCTCCTGAACAATGACTTCAAGGCTCTCTTGTAATAGCAGATCCAAGAGGCTCTTAGTCTTGGAGATTTCATCACCCCACTAAATCCTATGAAGGATAAGGGGAAAGGCATCAATCTATATGATGTCAAGACTGATGATGATGTCTCACTCCATATATTGGATATTCAGAAGTCTAAGACCTCTATTTTAGAGCAAAAGATAGAACAACTGCAGTCTATCATGAAGACTAAAGGCATGGGGTCTGATCTTAACTTTGATGAGTTCTCTATCTGGGCTATCAAGTGGCTGCCTGCTAAGTTCAAGCTCCCTAATGTTCCTAAATACAGCGAAGTTGAGGATCCATAAAATCATTTAAAGACTTATACCATGATGATGAGCACTATAGAACTGTCAGATGACTAGATAGTTCGAATCTTCTTCATCTCATTGGAAGGACCAGCGCTAGCCTAGTATCACAGTCTAAACAAGGCAACAATAGCCAAGTGGAAGCCTCTTTATACTGCTTTTTGTTAACAATACAGGTTCAAATCCTGATTTGATGTAACTCTGATGGATCTTGAAATGGTTAAGCAAAAGACCAATGAATCTTTCATGGATTACTTCAGTAGATGGATGGATAAAGCTACACTGGTCAGATAGAAACCATCTGAGTCAGATATGATTAACAAACTTATTATGGGGTCACTATCACTCTACCAGGACAAGCTAAAGTATCAAACATTCCACACCTTCGAGGACATCTACTCTGTCGGACAGCGAATCGAGCAGATCGAGGAAAGAAAAAGGAGCCTTCGTTCTTGAAGCCCAAAACCACCATATACACTCAGATATAACAAAAGCCTTATTATATTGATGCCTTACAAATACCAAATCCTATACTTTGAAATACTACTCCATCCCAGAGATTGTCAAATCTTGAAATGCCGCTTTCCAAGGTTTTTGGGCATCTCCTCAAAGCCAAACTCATCAAGCCACTTGAGCTAAACTTCAAAACACCACCTCCAACCTCAGTAGATACCAAAACCTACTACCATTATCACTAGCATTATAGCCATAATACTGATGATTGCTGCTCCCTTAGGTGGGTCATTCAGGATCTTATTGATTCTAGTGAAATCAAAGATCCTGAGAAATCAAAACCATCAACCAAGATAAACCCGTTGCCTGACTACTATAAAGCCAACCGCACCTATATGATCTAATCAGGGTTCCTTAGTCCTTAACTCCTTTTCTCCCCTCAGCTATGAGGAGATTGCTCATCTACCTATCATCAGCTTCCGACCTGGTGGAGGATTTGACATTGGTGCCATTGACATATGGTATGATTGTTTAGAGGATAAGTCGACAGTAACTCAAGACTCCTCTAAGTTTGAATCATCACAGGATCAAGCTTCCAAGAAAGGAAAGTTGATTGAGACTTCCAAGGTAGCTAAATTGAGGCCTAAAACATCCAAGCAGCAGATAGGGTTAGATGCTAATAAGATGTCCTCTTGAGTTTGCAACATGACTCATAGCAGTAAGATGTTCACTCCTACCAATCTTGGGAAGACACTAGAATCTCTGAAAAAGCTGAACAAGGCTAGACCTGTAGGGGATAAGGCTGGCCCAAGCAATGTTTTGGCTCCACAACCAGCTAATCAGGTTACTTAGCCTGATAATATTGTCATCAAGCAGTTGATGAAGACACAGTCTAACATCAATATCTGGGACTTGGTGCTGTCCTCCTAGCAACATCAACGGGTTATCCTTAAAGCACTCTCTAGCATGAGAATCTCTCCATCTGCCTCCATCTTCAGTATGAAGAGTCAGTTGGTAAATCAAGAAATATCATCCAACATGATTACTTTCTCTAATGCAGATCTATCGGCCAAGGGTATCTGCCATAATAAAGCACTCTTCATTAAGGTGCATATCATGAACTTCTCCACTCCGTATGTCATGGTGGATGATGGTTCTAGCATCAACGTCTGCCCTCTCAAGGTATTGCCAAAGCTTAGGGTCCAGCTTTCAGACTTGAAACCATGCAAGACTATCATCAGGGCTTATGATTAGTCTAAATGGGAGGTTACTGGTACCTTCAGTACTATTGTCATAGTTAGGCCAATTGAATCAATGGTAGAATTCATAGTTCTTGACATTCCAATGTCATTTACATTGCTATTGGGCCGACCATGGTTCCATCCACTTTGCACCAAAGGATTAAGTTTCCACATGATAAAGCTATGGTTACCATTGCAGCTGATGATGAGGTTGCCCAAGCCTACATCAAAGAAGATATCCCTCTCATGACTGGTTTTTAGATCATTGCCATTAGAGAGCCAGAAACATACTCGTACCAACTGAGTATTATTATGGAGAGAATGATGTAGATGATGAACTTCATGCCTGGTAAAGGTTTAGGTCGGTACTAGTAGGTTCCAGTAGAGTTTGACATCCCTACAGCTATGTGGGAAGAGAGGTACTGCAATGGGTTTGATCCCCATAATTTAGATAAACCAGAAGAGTGTAAAACAATCATCTTCATTCAAGGAGAGACACAACATGACCATCCCTTCGAGTTTCCTAACTCAGACAACTTCTTCAATCAACAGTTAGCCCTCTTGTGTGATGTCTATGACCTATCAGCCTTGACAATAATTAAGAAGACCACTACTACCTCTTATATCATCAGTTTTGATGATGTCTTTTAGATCTTTGATGATGTTGCTCATCTCACCATCGATCACCTAGAACTAGAACCTATCATATTCACTGCACTAAAGCCAAGCTGCAGAACTTAGACATGGAGGACCTACTACTACCAAAGGTCTACAAAGACATTGCTACTCTAGTGGATAGCACCTTTGAGGAGTTACTGTATGAGGACACTGATGTCCCAATCTTTATTTTATTCAATGATAATGTAATCCCATCTAAATATAATGCAATGAAGAATAACTTTACTTATGTTTTTAATGTGTATTCTAATGGCATTATGCATGAACATGAATATTACATGAGCATTTTTAACATTAACACATCATGCATTAAAAATGTTAACATTAACATAGATGACAAGCCTTGTCTACTCCAGATTGCGTTAGACTTGACCTCTGAAGAGAGAATAAAAATAATCAACATACTAAAAAAGCATTTAAAAGCCTTTGCTCTAGGATATAAAGACATGTCGGGTGTCGACAAAACCATTGCGGAACATAAAATTCCAATCAAACCTAGGTTCAAGCCAATTAAGCAAAAGTTACATCATCTTTGATAAGAATGGGCTCAGAAGGTTAAAGTGGATATCTAAAAGCAGTTGGGTGCTAGGTTCCTTGATGTGGTTGACTATCCAGAATAGTTGGCCAATGTTGTTCCAGTTCCCAAGAGAGACGATAGGGTCAAGGTCTGTGTAGACTATAGGGATTTGAACAAAGCTTATCCAAAGGATGATTTTCCTTTACCTCATATCGACGTGCTGGTCGATAGCGTAGTTGTTAGTGCTATGTATTCTTTTAATGATGGGTTTTCTGGCTACAACCAAATTCTGATAGCTATTACTGATAAGGTGAAGATAGCTTTCATCATAGAATAGGGGACCTATTGCTATAAGGTCATGCCCTTCAGTTTGAAAAATATTGGTGCCACCTACCAAAGAGCTACAACAACCTTGTTGCATGATTTAATCCACAAAGAAGTTGAAGTCTATGTGGATGATATGATGGTGAATTCTCCCACCATAGAAGAGCATCTAGTTGCTCTTAATAGATTTCTCATGCGGGTTGAGAAGTATGGCTCAAGCTGACTTTGAAGAATTGAATGTAACGTCTAACAAGCTGTTGGGTTACATTGTCAGTCAAAGGGGTATCGAAGTGGATCCTGATAAGGTAAGGTTGATCTGTGAGATGCCTATTCCTAGAACTGAGATCAAAGTCAGAGGATTCCTGCGACAACTCCAGTACATTAATAGGTTCATCACCAAGCTTACTACCATGTGTGAGCCCATCTTCAAGCTTTTAAAAAAGAACCATCCCTTGGTTTGGGATAAGAACTACCAGTTCACATTTGAGAGGGTAAAGCACTATCTCTCTAACCCACCGATCCTGCAACCACCTCAACTAGGAAAACCATTATTACTCTATTTAGCCTTAGAAGAGGAATCATTGGGTACTATGATGGCTCAAGAAAATGAAGCCAGAGTCAAGCATACTGTCTACTACTTGAGTAAGAAGTTATTACCGAGAGAATGCAAGTACAACACTGTTAAGAAGTTATGCATGGCTATGGTTTGGGTTACCAAGAAACTATGATACTACTTCCAATCATACCAAGTTTAGGCGATCTCCAAGGTTGACCCTATGAAGTACTTGTATGAAGCTCCTTCATTGGTAGGGAAGCTTTCTAGGTGGCTAATCCTGTTATTAGAGTTTTATGTGTAGTACATCACTAAGAAGGTGATCAAAGGTAGAGTAATTACTGAATTCTTAGCATCTAGGCCAATGGATGATTTTAAGACCTTTAAACTAGACTTCCCAGATGAGCACTTGGGGGCAGTCAATAGAAGAGGTACAGGTGTATTGGTTATGCTAATAATTCTTGAAGGTGAACTCATTATGCTTTCAAAATAGCTGAGTTTTCTGGTCACCAATAATATGGCTGAGTATGAAGCATGTCTATTTAGGCTCAAAGCATTGCTAATGACCAATGGCCAGGATGTAAAGATATTTGGTGATTAAATGCTTGTCATTCATCAATCCACGGTCGAGTGGGATTTCAAGGAAGAAAAGCTCAAGCTTTATACTGAATACATGAAGCTCATGGTTTGTAATTTTAGCTCATGCCAGTTTATTCACATACTACATGAAGAGAATCAAATGGACAATGCTTTAGCTATACTGGCTTCAGTTTGTGAATGACCGTAGAGTCAAGTTCAACCTTTATTCATTGAGCAATCAAGGATTCCTTGCTATGAAGGAGAATGGGTTATGGTACTAGATCAACAAGACGAGATTCCATGGTATACATACATCATAAATTTTCTAAAAACCAATGCTTACCCAAAAGAAGCCAACAAGATTGATAAACTAGCTTTGCACAGACTGGCAGCTAACTTCACCTGGCATCAGAGTGTTCTTTACAGAAGAACAATGAATGGTCTTCAACTTTGGTGCATATCAGGGAAGGAGATTGAATCAGTCATGCAGAAAGTACATGCTGGTGTATTTGGGTCCTACATAAATGGATTTGCTCTTTACAAGAAGATCCTACATCAAAGATATTTTTAGCTTACCATAAAGACAGACTGTATACAATTTGTATGGAGGTGTCATGAGCGCCAGATTCATGGTGATCCGAGTCACATATCCCCAGTTGAATTACAGAACTTGACAACGGCTTGGCCATTCTAAGCTTGGGGAATTGACATCATGAGTGAGATTCATTCTAACGCTTCTAATGGATATTAGTACATATTGGTAGCTATTAACTACTTCTCTAAATGGGTGGAAGTAGAATCCTATGAACATTCATCACTTCATATTGTTATTTAAATATATATATATAATTATCTATAACTGTGTCTACTGTTTAATTATCTCACTTAATTTCAATAAATTAAATTTTAACATATTTAATATCTACTTAATATTAATATAATACCACAGAAAACTATGCTTATTAATTCTTATTAACATATCGTATATCTCTTTGTAGCTTCATTTTACTTATATAATCATAGCCTAAAAATCTTAATTTATTAAAAATCCTTAATAAAATTCCATCATAAACATTTCTGTTATTTAATTTAAGAGTAACATCTCATGTGATTATATCCTTATGTTATTCCTAATTTCATAACATATTTAATTAAACTGTTATATCAACATAATCATTATTAAACAATCATCAAAATTAATATTATTTTATCATCCTAAACTCTCAAATTATATCACCTTTCTATAATTCTGCTGTTTAATATTCATTAAATATCTCAAACGTTAATTACTGATATATATTACTTATTAATCTGTTAATCTATCATCATTTTATTTCTGATCATTTAATAATATCTTTAATTAGACTCCAATATTTATCATACTTATATTTTACTAATACCAAGTACTGTCAATACATAATATGAAAACAGTTACCAACTCAAACCATTTCAATCAGTATTTAGACTTAAACAACCTTATAGAAAACCTTTTTCATAATTCTATCTTTAAACCAGTTAATCATTAAAACAATAACATTTCCCCACTTTAATTCTATTATGAACATTTCATCATACCTAGAAATCATTTCATATGACTTTATATTACTTCCTTTAACAATAATTCATGCTATGTGTCTTAATATCACCAAAAAATCCATTACTTAAGTATAAACATCAATCAATCTTTACTTACATAATTCTGATTATATTTCATTTATTCTTAACTCAAGTATAGTCATTAATCCTTATATTATATTTTAAGATACTTTGTTTAATCAATCATATAAACCTCAAATCAACAGAATCATTATATTAACATATGCTTATACCTTACTGTTATCTTAACTCATTATTCTGTCTAACAATAATTCTCATATAACACCATATTATTGATTTAATAAACATCCTAAAATCATTGAATATGCTTAAATAATTAATAATTTAAATCCATTTATGCTATATAACCTTATACTCCAATTTAGGTCCATTTAAACACTTAAATTTTATCTTCTAAACTTCCTCAATTAAAACATCATTCATTTTCATTTTTTTTCAAAATTCTTATTTTTAAATACTTAATATTCTTATTTTAGTAATCATATGAATCCACAAACTTTGTATAACCGAAATCCTTCATGAAATTCATTAAAATATAGAAAAGTTATTTCTTAAGCCCATCTTTCTTCATATGCACTTATTTTCCTTATTTCTTTATAAAAAACTCTATTTATTCTTAATTGAGACAATAAATACCTTAGTCATACTTTAATTTAGTCACTTATTTTATAATTCTCATGTCTTATATGCTAAAAATGAAGATTTAATCTTAATTCATCAAAAGTACTTATCTTAACACTTAATTTCAACATATAATTAATCTTAACTTTTTGGTTTTTTATAAACCAATTTAATTTATGTTTTAAACTTACCAATCATTAAGAAAATCCATTTAAATGCTTCAGTCAAAATGAAAATGCCATGATACACACACCTACACAACCATAACTCACTTTATTGAATGATATTTACAATCCTAACTCAACTAAGCTTCAAAACATCCTTTGGGCTTGATCTATGCTTTGGGCTTGATCTATGCTTAAATCAAGCATGCATGTGCCTTAGAGATGAAGATCAAACATAAAATAAAGTTAAACAACAAGATAGGTTTCAATTTTTAACTAAAACTCATGAAACTTCATGTTTTTGGCTTTAACATGAAAAATCACTAAGAAATAGTTTTGGTCATGGAGGAAAACAAAGAAAACCATGAGTATTTTGACCTTAACTTAAAGGAAAAATCACTTTGGTTTCTTCTTTAGTAAAGAGAAATGGAAGTTATCTTATCTTGGACTTAAGCTTCAACACTTAAAATCACTTCAAATATATGTGTTTGAAGGAAAAATGGAGATTTAAGGGAGCTTTGGTTCGGCCTTTTAGAGGAAGAAGAAGAAGAAGAGCTTTGAAATGATAAGGAATGAAAGAGAAATGAATGAAAGATGAAATGAAAAGGGGAAATGGAGATAAGGTGTCAGCCAAGTGAGTGGAGGATCATTGTTTCCTTAATGATAAAGCTCAAATGAAATGAAAATTCGGATGGAATAAGTCCCATTTGGCAAAATTTCCATTTTGGTCCCTATACACCCTCAAAATTGCATTTTTACCACAATACATATGTATACTTGTATTTTCTTTTTAATCCACCAATCCAAACCTAAAATTTCATATTATACCATCCATTTACACTCTAATACACCAAATGTTTAATTAAAAATACCATCCCCAATTTCCTAAATCAAATAAAATATATTTCTTACTTTCTCTTTCCATCCACTAACACTAAAACCCAAACTACTTTTTCAATTACCTATACACTTTTACAAATATCAATCCCACTTCCATTTTAATATTTTATTTCAAATATATTCTAATTTATTCTATTTTCATTTTTATTTATTTATTTTTCATCTTACATAACACTAATTATCATATTTTCCTAATTATGACATCATCTTAATCATTTATGACATCATAATTAAAAAATACTAATTATACATTTCTAATATTTAAAATTTTATTATATATTCTTATTAATACATTATTAATTCATAATTATTCATTTTCTAAGAAAAATAAAATTAATTTCACTCACTTACATCATGCTTACATCATCATTACCTATTTATGACATCATTAATAATTTTTTTATTTAAGTTTTTCTAAAAATTGTATATATCTAACTTATGTTAATACAAAAATATTGGGCATACTTAACTAATCATATTAAATATTTGCAACCTCGAAAACTATAATTAATCATCATTAAAGGGTCGTTATTTTCAATTTCAATCTGTAGAGCTATAACTCTAATCTTATCATATACTTATCATCATAATGATAATTTCACATCATTTTCACATCAATAGCATATAAAACATAACATTTCAAGTAATTTCATGAATGCAACATGTGTGCTTATTTCATGATGTGACAACTCACTCCCCTTAAAATAAGATTTTATCCCCAAAATCTAATCTTAGTTATCTATGAACAAGTAAGGATATTATTATCTCATAATTGATTCTCTCTCCCAAGTAGCTTCTTACCCCATATGATTATTTCATAACACCTTCACTAGCAGAATCCGTTTGTTTCTCAATTGTTTCATTTCATGCACCAGAATCTTAATCAGTTCTTCATCATAAGACAGGTCTGAGTGAACGTCAATGTTCTCCACTGGAATGACATGTGATGGGTTAGACCTATATCTTTGAAGCATGGATACATGAAAAACATTATGGATGCACTCTAATTCTAGTGGTAAAGTTAATCTATATGCTAATGGTCTAATTCTTTCTAACACTTCATAAGGACCAATGAATCTTGGACTTAACTTTCCTTTTTGACCGAATCTTAAAATCCTCTTCCATGGAGACACTTTTAAAAATACTTTATCCCCAATATTATATTCAATATCCCATCACTTTAAATTGGCAATCTAGTAAGATAGAAGCGGTTGTTAATTGGCAAGCACCTAAATCTATTACTATGGTGCGTAGTTTCCTTGGTTTAGTAGGATACTACAGGTAATTTATAAAAGGTTTTTCTATGATTGCTACACCTTTAACTACACTTCTTTGGAAAGATGTACCATTTGAGTGGACATAGAAGTGTCAAAAGAGCTTTGATAAGCTGAAGCAATGTTTGACTCAAGCACCAGTATTGATTTTACCTACACCAGGGAAACATTATATGGTGTACAGTGATGCTTCATGAAATGGTTTGGGGTGTATTCTGATGTAAGAAAGAAAGGTAATTGCTTATGCCTCTCGACAACTTAAGCCATATGAATGGAATTACTCAACTCATGAACTGAAATTGGCTACCATTATGTTCGCATTGAAAATATGGTGTGGTGTCATTATCTTTATGGTGAAAAGTGTTATATTTACATAGATCATAAGAGTTTGAAGTACTTGGGGACATAAAAGGAGTTGAACTTAAGGTAAAGGCAATGGCTTGAATTGATCAAAGATTATGATTGCCTCATTGATTATCATCCGAGAAAAGCTAATTTGGTAGTTGATGCTCTAAGTCAAAAGACTTTTGCTACACTACAATAGTCATCATTGATGTTAGTGCAGGAGATTCAATGATTGAATGCATTATTGACTATGCAAATAGATTTTATCTTGGCAAAATTATAGTTACAAGTGAAACCATTGTTGACTGTTCATATTAAAGAGGTTGATCAAATTGATGAAGAATATTAGAAGCAGTTGGGGAAAATTCAGACAGGTAATCAAAAGGTTTTCAGCTTGGATTCTGAAGGTTTGTTGAAGCATAAAGATCATATTTACATTCTAGCTAATGAGGAATTGAAGAGATAGATTTTGGATGAAGCTAATAATAGTCTATATTCTTATCATTCAAGAGGTACTAAGATGTACAGAGATTTGAAGTTATCCTATTGGTGAGTAAGCATGAAATGGGACATTGTAAAATTTATTTCTAAATGTTTAGTGTGTCAGTGAGTGAAGGCTGAACACCAAGTGGCTGCAGGATTATTGAAACCTTTGTATATTCCGGAGTGGAAATGGGATAGAGTAATAATGGATTTTATCATAGGATTACCTTTAACATAGGGTAAACATGATGTTGTATGAGTAATTATTGATAAATTGACTAAATCGGCATATTTCATACCTGTTCATATGGATTATAGTTTGGAATGGTTAGTAAAATTATACATTCAAGAGATAGTTAGACTTCATGGAGTACCATCATTCATTATTTCTGATAGAGACCTACAATTTACTTCTTGTTTCTGGGGAAGTTTTCAACGAGCTCTAGGTACTAAAGTGCTTTTAATACAGCATTTCATCCTTAGACGAATGAACAATTGGAATGAATCATCTAGATTTTAGAGGATATGTTGAGAGCTTATATGTTAAAATGGGTTGGAAGCTGGGATAGATACATTCCTCTTATTGAATTCACCTATAATAATAGTTTCCAATCTAGCATTCAAATGGCACTGTATGAAGCACTGTATAGTAGACGATGTAGAACGCCATTGAATTGGGATGAAGTTGGTGAATGATAGATGATTGGACCTGATTTAGTTCAACAAGCAGAGGATCAGGTGAAATTGATCAAGGAGAGATTGAAAACAGCCTCTGATCAATAGAAATCCTATAATGATTTGAAATGTAGGGATATTGAGTACAATGTTGGGGATAAAGTGTTTTTGAAAGTGTCTCCATGGAAGAGGATTTTATGATTTAGTCAAAAAGGAAAGTTAAGTCTAAGGTTCATTGGTCCATATGAGGTGTTAGAAAGAATCAGACCATTGGCATATTGATTGGTGTTGCCTCCAAAGTTGGATAGAATCCATACTATTTTTCATGTATATACGCTTGGAAGGTATAAATCGGACCCTTCACAAGTCATTCTAATGGAGAATATTGAAGTTTAAAAAGACTTGTAGTATAGTGAAGAGCTGATTTAGATTTTGGCACATGAAACAAAACTGTTGAGGAATAAACAAATTCCATTAGTGAAAGTGTTATGGAATCATCACACAGGTCAAGAGGCAACATGGGAAAGATAATCTATTATTAGACAACAACATCCTCACTTGTTTATAGATAACTAAGGTTAGATTTTGAGGGTGAAATCTTAAATTAGGGGGAGTGAGTTGTCACATCCGCAATCGAGCACCCACTTTACATTCATGAATTGATTGAAATATCATGATTTATATGTTATAAGTGTTATATTGACATGAAATTATGCTAATGATGGATATTATATGATATGATAAGGGTTTCATGCTTTAAAGTTGAAATGAAAAATTTTGATGAAACCCATAAATAGAACCATTAAACGATGGTTAATTGATGATTTCGATATTAAGAACCATTGATATGATTAATTAAGTATGCTTAAGATGATTTTTTTAACTTAGGTTAAATAATATAGGAAAGATAGTATAATAAATTTGGAATTAATTATGATGTCATAATTGAGCATGGATGATGTAAGCATGATATATAATGATGATGTAAGAATATGCATATAAGTATAATTAAGGTTATAATGTATTTGATAATGAGTAATTATGTATTAATAAAGTATTAGTAAAAGTATATTATAATATGAAAATATTAGAAAAGTATAAATTAGAATTTTTATTAATGATGTCATGATGATATCATTAAGTGGTAAGATGATGTCATAAATAAGTGATAAATAGATTAATGTTATGTTAATAGATAAATAGATGACTATATAATTGAAAATAGAATAAGTTAAAATAGATTTGAAATAGTATATTAAATTAGAAGTGCGATTGGAAATGGTGTTAGTGGGTTTGGAAATTATGTTAGTGGGTGGAGCGAGAAATTAAAATATTGGTATTTTGGAGTTAGTGGAAAAAGATGGGGGGTTTTTTAATATAAAATAAGGTGTATAAAGTATATATTAGGTATTAAAATACATGTATATATATATGGGTATGTACATAAGGTTAAATTGGTACTTTGGGACATTTTTTATCAAACCAAGTATGTTGTACACCTTATCACTCCATTATTTTATGAATTTCCTTCCAAATACACCATATACCATTCATTTTCCAACCTTATCACTTCATGATCAAACTTGATTCTCTTCCACTACTTATTTCATTTTCTTATGCTTGCTCTTACTTTCTTCTTTTCTTCTTCAAGGCAGTTGACACATCCTTCATCTATCTTTTATTTTTTCTTCTAACATTGTGAAATACCTAAGATCTAAATGTTTAGGGTAAGATTAAGCCAAAACATCTTGATTTTTCCTAGTTTTACAAAGAAGCTGAAGTGTTCTTTGAAGGAAACCGATAGTTTACAAGCTTTTTCTTTTTCTTTTAGCTTTGATTTTCAAGATCTAGCAATATATTTGAGTATACATCAAGGTTTGGTCAAAATATTCTATATTTTTCTTTGTTCTCTTTGTGACCAAAACTCTTTTCTCATGATTCTTCAAGTTCATAACTAAAACCATGAAGAATCATGGATTTTGTTTAAAACCGCAACCTTCTCTTATTGATTGACTTTGTTTTGTACTTGATCTCACTTTTTAAGGTACATGAATGTTGATATAAGTTGGGCAACAACCTAAAAGAAGTTAAAGAGGTTGAAGTTTATACAAATCCGTAGCAAAATCCAAGGAATATCAAGTTTAAGTTAAGATTTTGGTTGTTTGGCTAAAGGTGAGCCTTGGTGAGTATTAAGTAGCTATAGATCTACTGATTTGCGTATTAAATGAGTGTTTGATGGTTTGGTCATAGTGTTTTATTTTAGTTTTAGTTGATGATTTGATGGTTAAATTGGTTAGAGTTTTAAAGAAGATGAAATAAAGTGATTAATGGTTGTGTGGGTGTGTATGTCTTATGGCTTTTCTTCTTGTCTGAGTCAATTAAGGAACATTTCTAATGGTTGGTAAGTTTAAAACATGATTTTAAAGAGATTTACTAAAAATAGAGAGTTAATAGCAAAGAAGATGATAAAATCTAAGCTTAAGATGAGTTAATTTAATGACTTAAGGCTTAATCTTCATTTTAAGTAATTAAATTATGGAGGATGATTAAGTTAAATATGACTTAAGTAATTAAATTTTTAATTAAGATATAAATGGAGTCTTTTATGATGTCATATGATAAAGCATATGACATATAAATCAAATTGGACTTATGATGAAAGTTTTTGCATGTTAAGTGTATAAAATAGATGATATGCGGCCGTAATCATATTAATGACTTAAATGGGTACTAGAAGAAGCATATTAAGTATAATTGGAAGGTTCATTAAAGTCATAAATAAATATTATCAATTGGTTGGTTAAGGTCAAAGTAAGTTGACTAAATTAAAGGATATAATGAAACATGACTTAAGGTGTGCTAAGAAGACTTGTGATGAATTATAAATGAGAACTAGAAAGATTATTAAGTATAATAAGCATTATTAAAGGTTTTACAGAGTTAATAAGTGAATCATATATTATGGTTAAGTAATGTTATAATATAGGTAACTTAAGAATGCCTTTTGAAATGTTAAAGGAATTCTAATGAAGTATATGGCTATGACACATAAGTAGACTTAAATGATCCATTATTTGAGTATGCTAAGTGACATTAAGAAGTTCAATAAGTCAATAATTAAATGGTGTGATATTATTTTAAATAAAATTTTAGTTAAGGATTTAATCAGAGATAATAGTGAAGTATAAGTTTATTAAATGATAAATGATTACACTTAAGTGATGGATAATGAATAGAATGAGGCAAATAGCATATGATATGATGATGTTAATATAAGTGTTAAGTAAATAAGTAATAAGTAGTTATATTAAATGCTACCAGAGATGTATGATTAAGTAAGATAATGACAACAATATATCAAGTAAAGTTAATGTTTGAATCATTAATTATATACATGATAGTAGTAGTTGTTAGGGAACCTGTTAGCAGAAAATTAAGTGTTAGCCAAATGTTTTGTTAATGAATTCTGATATTCAATGTTCTTATATGCATCAAATAATACAAAATTATGTTAAATAAAAGGGATAAGATAAGACATAGTTATATTAAGATGTTATTGGTTAGATTAAATGATAGAAATATTTTATGATCAGATAAGGAGTAAAACAAAATCATAATCATATAAGATATTACTGTTTGGATTGAATAATAGAAATGTTATATGATAAGGTTTTATCAAGGAATTTAAATAGTGTATTGTTTAAATATACTAAGATGTTATAAGTTATTTTATTTTAAATGCAGTTATAGTTATTATGTTTACATTAAATGTTATACTAGCACCATTGAATTTTATACTCAACATTTGTCAATTGATAAACATAGGAACAAGCAAAGCCAGGGAGCAAGAAAGTTAGTGATAGTAGCTAGACATTTCAACTAAGCTTTGGTATATGGTTTGGTTTGATTTTCATCGGACTTCTATTATGCTATTATCGTGCAACTTCTAATAAAGTACTTGGCAGTAATTAAAACTATGATTGATGGTATTTTTAAATAATTGACGATATCATTAATTATGTTGGTAATGACTTATAACAATCCCTACATATGTAAAATAATGTTGAAGTATGTGTTAATAACTTAAATATGATGATACTTTAAATCATGATAAATTGATATTGGATAGAGTATAGTTTAGGATTGTATGCATGATTTTATATATTTAAAAAAAATTCCGCACTTAATTATAAATGTATGGTATCCCTTATGGGATGATTATTGATTTTCTTAATAGAGAATTAGTAATCATGTTACAGGAGCATGCTACACAGTCGAAAGATGTGACAGGCACCCAAACCTTTTTACCTTTCATGCCGTCTTTGTTAAAATTATAAACATAAGAATGATATCCATAATAATTACAATGAAAATATGTTATATTTTAATTATAAGAAAATGTTCTTTTTGGAAAATATTATCTTTTCTCGAATTTAAAACATGTGAATCATGACAAACTTATTTTCCTTTAAGAACGTCCAATCTTAATTTAAAAACTTCTTTTTCATTATTTAGATTTTCAAAGCCATTTTTTAAAATGTTGTTATCTGAAACTAGCTTGCTAATTTCAGATTCTAGTTTTTCTTTCTTATTTTTAAAAATATAATTTTCTTCTTGAATAGATTTAAAATCCCTTTACAAAATTGAATACTTCTTACCTAATTTTGAAAACTCACAAAATAATCCTTCAAAACCTTTTTCAAGCTCATGGTAAGATAACGATGAATGATTTACTTACTGTTCATCATCCTCACTAAGAAGTTTAAGGGGAAAAGGTTTGTACAACTAGGCTAAGTGAAATGGTATCCATGATATTTGGGGTTTTCTTCTTTCTTCAGTAAGTCCTTTGTATAAGCTCTTTCAGGCTTTAAGCTTCTATTTGCAGTCTTTTGTAAAATGGCCTTTGCGCCTACAAATAAAGCATCTATCAGATTTACCTTTAGGCCTAGACTTTCTTTTGAACCACCTCATTCTTTTTGGAGAAAAGCTTTTCTTCTTGTACTTCCTTGGGCCATGTTTGAAATGATGCTTTTTATGCATTTTGTAAGAACAATTGCCTTCCTTGCATTTAATCTTCAAGTAACTTCAATCATATGTGTTCTTGATAATAAGATCTCCGTTAGAAACCTTTTTAAAGAATACCTATTGTTCACACATCTTATCTTTGGCAGATAGATTGAACTACCATATTTCTACAAGGGTAATCTGGCTAATGTCTCTTTTCATGTCTTGCAACATTCTTTGTATCTATGATTGAACTTCTATAGAAAGAAAGGATACAAATATATACTTCAGATTATCGTCCTACTGCCCATGTATCTGGTAGTAGAATTTGAATATCTCTACATAATGTTTTTCTAGATCCTTACAATTATACGTATAATATTTCTTGTCAAAGAAGTCTTGTTTCTTTTGATAAAAGATTAGTTCATAATTAAGTAGAAACTATTGATGAATCTAGATGTCCTTCTAAAGGATAATTCAAAAAAGAAGATCAAATATTTCTCTGCTGCTGATAGCAGAAGATTCCAGACCACTTTAATCACCAAAAAAAAGTGGGGCTATAGTTTTTATCAAACTGTACTATCTAGACACATCTAATTGGTTCATATTTGATTAAGAAAGATTTGCTATTAGGGTTTGATATTTATCACCTCGCAAAAAAGCTTTAGATCCTTCCTACATGGATCAAGTTCAAAAGATAGTTCAAACCCTATACTAATAGTGTGCATAGCCTCTTTTCTATCTCGAAAGTCCCTCTAGACTTTGTACATGCGAAGGAATTATTTGTACTATGTTGTTCAAATTCTCATTTCTCTTTCAAACATCCTTCACCCTTATATAGAAATTTAGACTTCTTCATTTCTATTCTTTTCAAACTAAATGAAGATGTCAACCTAACGAAAGCTAGTCACCCTGGCATGAGTCCAACAGATTTAGCCCTTGCATGGGCTGAATGTCTTGAATTACTTCAACAAGGCCTTATTGAGCCTACAAAATCTCAATGGGCTTACCAAGCCTTCTATGTTGAGAAAAGATCAAAGAAGCTTAAGGGAAAGAAAAGACTTGTCATAGATTACAAACCCTTAAACCATTTCTTATCAAATGATAAGTTTCCCATTCCTAAAATCTCAACCTTACTGGTCCACTTTAAAAAAGCCTAACACTTCTCAAAGTTTGATTTAAAATCTAGGTTTTGGCAATTAGGAATTAAACTTAAGGATAAATATAAGACAACCTTCTGTATTTCTGATGCCAAGTATCAATTGGCTGTCATGCCCTTTGGCTTTAAAATTGCCCTCTTTGTTTTTCAAAAGGTCATGATCAAAATATTCGAACCTCTTCTCAAACACCATATCATCTACATAGATGATATTCTTCTTTTCTCACAAACAGCCAAAGAACATGAAATAATTTTGGTTTTATTTTATAAAATAGTTCACTCTTTTAGCATTATGCTATCAGAAAAGAAGTCATTCATTGGACAACAGGAAATTGATTTTCTTGGACTACACATCAAGGATGGAATGTATCAACATGACCCCCATCTTGCACAAGAGCTTTGTCATTTTTCTAACAACAAACTATCTATTCATCAAGTTCAACAATTTCTTAGCATTATCAATTACATCAGGGATTTTATCTATAAAGCGACATAGCATACAAGGATTCTTTCTCAGCTTTTAAAAAGAATCCTCTTATGTGGACCCAGGACCCCACTAAGGCTATTGAGATACTAGAAGAATTGGCATAAAAGATACCACCAATATCTATCCCTCAAGATGAAGCCCAGCTTATCCTACAGACAGATGCTAGTAACTTAGCATGGGTAGCTATCCTAATCTAGCTCCACAATGGAAAAGAATCATTATGTAAATATGTATTTGGACAATTCAAGGATATTGAACTCCATTACCATTCTATGATTAAGGAAATTCTTACAATCAAATTTGGAATTCATAAATTTGAATTTTTCTTGGCATCCAGACATTTCATCATCAGGATGGATAACTCAACTTTCCTTAAAATCTTAGATTTTAAGGGAAGAAATCTTCCTGATAAATAGTTATTTTGGCTTAAGGACTTGTTTACCAGATATGAATTTGAAGTTAGACATATCAAGGGAAACACTAATGTTATTCTTAATTTTCTCTCCAGAATTTCAAAGTTAGCACCACCTCTAGTCCAACTCATTGCCAGAATAACTTTTCCATGCATAATGATGGCTCAAAATTAAGATCCTATTCATCATCCTCAAATGCCTTTGACCCTTCTTATAGATCATATTAATTTATGGGTTTATCAAAAACTCATGAATTACTATTCTCAATTCTTCCAACCTTTAGAATACAGTCCCATATTTCCTTGGACTCTTGTTCTAAGAATATATGAGTTTTATCCTTAAACATAAGATTAACTCTAGTTTCTATGGTGTTTAACTGCTCTATACAAACAACCCATAGAACTTCCTTTGCTTGAAACTCTTTGGTTCTTTCATAATCAAGACAATAGACAAACTCTAGCATGGAAATTCTTTATCTGATTCAGATCACCTGAAAATTGGATTTATATTCTTTTGAAATAAATTAAAGAAGAAGATCTGTTTAAACACCCTGATTTCACATTGGCAAAGAATTATCATAGTGTTTACTTCTTTAACAAAAGATACAAATCCAGGTTTATTTATCTATATATAGATGTATTAATAGTTAATCATAATTATTGATTGATATTATTATTATTATCTGAAATTAATTATTTTTTACTAATAATTAATTAGGATATTTATGGGAATATGTAGATTTGATAAAATTATTCTATTTTTATGAGGATGCGTAAAAGTATTTAAAAGTGTATATTCAACTTTTCTTTTGAAATTTATTCTTTAATTTTTATTATTTTCAAAAATATGTTACTTGCATTTTTTATATTTTTTAATTTTTTTAATTTTAAATATATAATACATTATTTCAGATTGAAATCTGTATTTTTGAAAATACTTTTTCAAATTTTATATTTTAATAAAAAAATTATATTTCCATATTTCTATAATTAAAAAAATTCTATATTTTTGTAAAAAGTCCTAATCAATTATCAAAATTTAACAAGTATTAGTAAGCTTTTAACAATTAATAATGAATAAATAATTGATAATATTTTATTTAAATATACAAATAGTTAAAATAAAATAATAAAAAATAAATTTAAAATAAAAAAAATACAATTGAGATTATATTTTAGAATGTATCATTTGGGAGTAAACTAGAGCTTCCATGAGTTTGAAAATAGGAGTTGTTAAATCCCATTATTGAAACTAGAAACCCCATAAAAGCCCCTCATTGGCCTAATGTGAATGGCACCTTTACATTTTCAAAACATGTTTTTCCTTCTTTTCACATATATACGCTTACATCACTTTAATTTAATATATTTTCAAAATACTAAATCCATCTGCTTATAGCTAAAAATAGAGATTAAAACAAATAAGTATTGAAAGAAGTCATACAACATATAAGCAAAAACTAAAGATTAAAACAAATAAAATCGCATAAGATAAAAATAGAAACAATTGAAAACAAAACCCTAGGAACTAAGATAAATAAGAATTTACCTTACCTTTGGCTCTGATACCAAATGACGTAGAACCCAATGGCAAGTATGCCATAAACCCTCACGCACATTAAGATATAGCTCCAATGGAAGAGTAAACTCCCGCCCTATTAAACCCCCAAACTATAAAGTATGGAAACACAAATAATAAGGCTATGGAAGAAGAGAAAATGCCATAAATAAATTGGTAAGTTAACCCGAATTCCTAATGCAATTAGAAGAAAGTAAATCCTCATTTTCTAATTGAAAGCATAACATGCATAAATTATAAAACCATAAAGGTCATTTATTGAATAAAATCAAATATGCCTTTAAAGGCTTATAAAAGCTTTTATTTGTACTAGTTTCTAACCCTAGTCCTTCAAGGATATGGAAGTCTACTCCAAAGAGGACTTGGCTAACTTATTCCTACTTTAACTTCAAAGATAAATAAATAAAATAAAGCTAATATTACATGGAAATTCATGCAAGCCATTTAGTCTAATAATTGGCCTATCTTCTTTTCCTTATTGGGTTCTCAATAGGCCTAACTTATGGCCCAACATGCTTAACTCCTTCATAGGCTTATAAAATAAGACTATGGCTTTATAATTAGACCCAAATGGCATACTTTAGGCAAACACTTACATTATTCCTCCCAAGGAACTAAAAGATAAAGAACCTATGCCACATCAGTTCATGGCATATCAATATATTTCATCTGATTCTAAATCTTCCATAAATTTTGATGATTCTTCAAGAACTTTTGAAGAAATGAATATTGCATAGGTTCTTATGCAAACAGCTACAAAACCAGTAGTTGAAGAACCAATAGTTGAAGAACCAGAAGTTACATTAGAAAATATGGCAGATGAACATCCCACTCATCGACCATACAAACCATCCACGGGTCCCTGGTTTACATTTGATGATCTCCCACCATATAAGTGGACAAATAGAATTCTTGAATTTAGTGCATGGATTAACCTACAACTCACATATCCAGAAGAAAATCTTAAGATTGTCCTTAAATAATTCACTTCAAGGTTCACTGGAACACTTAGAAAATGGTTCCAAGAAATGTCTCAATATGTCTAGTTACAGTTCTTATTTGTCATGTTAAATGATAAAGCATTAAATGCTATTCATCAATATTTCTTGGCAATTATGAACTAATATTTTATCAGAAAAAACAAGAGTTCTTTGACAAGAAATGTTGTTCATATAATCGTAAGGATCTTGAAAAGCATTATGTAGAGATGTCAAAACTTTACTACCAGATACATGGGCAACATGATGACAATCTAAAATATACATTTGTATCCTCCCTTCTTAAAAAAGTTCAACCAGAGATACAAAGAATGTTGCAAGATACGAAAAAAGACATTAACCGGATTACCCTTGGAGAAATATAGCAATTCACTTTATCTGCCATAGACAAGATATGTGAACAACAGGTACTCTTTAAAAGGTTTCTATAGGAGACCTTATTATTAGGAAGGCATGTAATCAAAGCTACTTGAAGATTAAATGTAAGGAAGGAAACTATTCTCGCAAAACTCATAAAAAAGAACATTTCAAACATGGCCCAAAGGAGTATAAGAAGAAAATATTTTCTCCAAAAAGAATGAGGTGGTTAAAGAGAAAGTCTAGGCCTAAAGGTAAATCTGATAGATGCTTTATTTATGGGTGTAAAGGCCATTTCACAAAAGACTACAAATAGAAGCCTAAAAGAATAGTAGCTCTTCTTCAACACATTAAATCTTTTATTCCTAATAGGTACAAGATAGCCTTCTATATTCCTGATGCCTAGTATCGATATACTGTCACGCCCTTTGGCCTTAAAATTACCCCCTCTATCTTTCAAAAGGCCATGGTCGAGATATTTGAACCTCTTCTCAAACACTATATTATCTACATAGATGATATTCTTCTATTTTCATAAATAGTCAAGAACATGAAACACTTTTGGTTAAATTTCATAAAATAGTTCACTCTTTTGGCATTATACTATCAGAAAAGAAGTCCTTTATTAGACAACAGAAAATTGTTTTTCTTGGACTACACATCAAGGATGGAATGTATCAACCTGGCCCCTATCTAACATAAGAGCTTTAGAGCTTTATCATTTTCCTAACAATAAACCATCTATCTATCAAGTCTAATAATTTCATGGCATCATCAATTATATTAGGGACTTTATCCCTGAAGCAGCACAACATAAAAGGATTCTTTCTTAACTTTTAAAAAAGAATCCTCTTATATGGACCCCAGATCATACTAAGGCTATTGAGATACTGAAAAATTAGCATAGAAGACACCACCAATGTCTATTCCCCAAGATAAAGCCTAGCTCATCTTACAGACAGATGCTAGTGGTTTAGCATAGGAGCTATCCTAATCCAGCTCCACAATAGAAAAGAATCACTATGTAAATATGCATCTGGAAAATTCAAGGATAATGAACTCCACTACCATTCTACAATTAAGGAAATTCTTACAGTTAAATTTAGAATTTGTAAATTTGTATTTTTCTTAGCATCCAGACATTTCATCATCAGGATGGATAACTCTACTTTCCCTAAAATCTTGGATTTTGATGGAAAATATCTTCTTGATAAACAGTTGCTTTAGCTCAAGGATTGGTTTACTAGATATGACTTTGAAGTTAGACATATCAAGGGAAACACTAATATTATTCATAATTTTCTCTTCAGACTTTCAAAGGAAGCACCACCTCTAGTCCAACTCATTACTAGAATAACTTTTCCTGGCATAATGATGGCTTAAAATTGGGATCCTATTCATCATCCTCAAGTGCCTCTGACCCTTCCTATAGATCATATTAATTTATGGGTTTATCAAAAACTCATGAATTACTATTCTCAATTCTTCCAACCTTCAGAATACAGTCCTACATTTCCTTGAACTCTTATTCCAAGAATATCTGAGTCTTATCCTCAAACACAGGATCAACTCTGTTTTTTATAATGTTTGTGATGTAGAAGGTTTAGAAATAGGTTTCTTTTGAGTATTATTTCTAATAAGGTCTGAGACCAGTGAAAATTATTTTTTAGGAATAGTAGCTATTACCAGAGGGTATAATGGGATAATGAATAGAAAAAGAGAGGGAGGAGAAGGGTGATGCATGTCCTTCTCAATCTCATTGAGTTGCTTTTGAAGCTCTCTAATCTGCTTTTTTTCTACAAATAAAGGAGATGTTTGATTGGTGGATATTAAAATCTTTAAATCAACATCAAGTTGAGTGATCCTTTCTGTCAATGAAGAATGCATCTTGTATACTTCACTTTGAATAAAGGAAAGTTGGTGATATACTGTATCCGTCTTATAGAGGGCCATATCCAATTTACTATCTATTTTTTTAGATAGTGGTTCTATGCAACAGCATTTTATGTTTGCCAATTTAATACTTCCTCAGAGGGAGATAAAGACCTCATATCTCCTAAAGATAGAACTATGGTAGGGACCATATAGGGAGTAGTAGCAACTCATGTTTGAGTATTATTGGTTCATTGTAGAGGAAGGAAATCCTTTGGTGATAACATCATGCACTCTTGAGGAGTTGAATGAGACTTAAACTTTTCAGTAGATAATTATCATCTATCATTTGTTTTATTTATCCTGTTAAGCCAATCCAAGGCCTATCATCATCATCCTTGTCATCCTGATGATGTCTATTAAGAGAAGTTTACTTGCAACAAGTCAAGGGCCTTTTTTTTAGTCTCAATTTAGGTGATTGAGACTTGAGCATCTGTCATCCAATCATCATCTTCATCTTTACATGAACAAATCAGAGTCACACATGTTAGGATTAACATTCCAGATGAAGTGGCCATTATTTTTGGTTGTATAGATCTCATAGTCAGTGTGGAAAAAGCTATGGATAAGAACTTTTAGATGCTTTCTTTTGATCAATTATATCATAGAGACAAACTGTCTCTTAGATGATCTAACTTATGGAGTCATAAAAATAGTTTTTATTAAGCCATCCAACTATCTTATGAACATTGGATCTTGTCTCTGTACAGGTTTGGTCTGTTGATGCAGCTTTTCATAATCTATCATCCATTCTAAGGGGATTAATTTTTCAAGATCCTCCTTAAGAAGTTATCATGGAGCTTGGACTATGGTTGGTGTAGAAGTACCATATACAAAGATGTACAGTGCATCATGATGAGAGAGATCTATGTTCTGTAAATTAATCGCATGATCTTGTAGGCGATATACAATCTAATGGTGGAGAGTAACTAATACTGAATCAGCTACTTGATTTATGCCTATAATGTGAACCTATACCTTTAAAGTAGTACTAAGGTGTGGGTCTTGGAGAGACATGTTAAAATTTGGAAAGAAAGTGAGGACCATGCTTTTTGCAATGAGAGTAGTTGCAATAGTGCCTATAACTACATTTTCATAGTGGAGATAGCGAGCATCCACTAATTATAGCTATGACAAGTAATCCCTTCCTGCTATGATAAGATAGCACCCGTTTGATGGCACCAAAATGAAGATGAGTGTATTTTTAGCATCTTTATTAGGTAATAAAGGTATCTAGAATCTCTAAAGTCATATTTTGTTCAATAGTACTGGAAGATAAGGTACACTGAGAAAGAGATGAAGATTGAATATATTCTTTTATATGGGCAGATGGTTTATAAAATTTGTTTAAGGCTTTTGGTAATGGAAGTGGATTTTTGAAAAACAGCATAAGGATTAAGGATGGGACCAAGAGAGTTTTAGAATTGAGTAGATTATGGGATATCAGAGATTTCTATTAGATTATCTATTTTATCTACAATAGATTTCTTACATGAACTAGGAATTTGAAGAAAAGAGGTTTGTACAACTAGATTAAATGAAATGGAATCCATGGTATTTAGGAATTTATTCTTTCTTGAATAAGTCCCTTGTATAAGCTTTTTTAGGCTTTAGGCTCTGATACCAAAGGATGAGAGCCGTCCATCTTCTTAAGATGAATCAATCAAAATTCAATGATATGTGGCATTGTTATACCCAATCATCAAGGATGAAACCCCTGCATCGTATCAATAGCACTGTGGATATGGTCGTCCAACCAATATACCACTATTTCCATAATTATCATGTGTTCTAATAGTTCATTAAGGGCTCAACCCTACAGCCACAACAAGCCTCCATGGCATAAAATAGGCTGATCAGAGTCTTTTATTTATTAATGAAGTATTATAACTACAATAAGTAACTAAGATCATAAATGAATTTTGAGTGATGCTTGATGATCTCAAGATCTTTCAATTCATGTCCATGATTGATTTTTACTTAAAAATTAATTTTTAATCATGCTTTTCATTTAATTTTCACTCAATTTTTATTTGATTTCTTTTCCATGTTATTTGGATGATTAAGTGTGAATCAAGAATTATATCAAGTCTAAATGACTTACTAGGTATGATTTTAGGAGCTCCCAGTCATTCTTAGGACATTTACATGATTCAAATCATGTTTATTGTATTTTTTATGAATGTTACTGATATATTTAGTGGACTTTGACTCATGATTCATGCTTGTTCATAACTTTCAATTGGTCAATTATATCATCATATTTTCTTCATTACCTAATATTGATTACTTGCTTGCTTGTGATTATCATTCATGCTTTTTAGCTCGTATTGCCCGAGTTCTTTTTATTGAGTGAAGGATATGTTGCTTAACATCTAATTTTTGCATTGCAAAAAATCTTATGTAATAGAATAGGCTTCTATTTTATTCCTCCTTAACATGCATTTAGCATTATTCATCATGTATTTCCCAATTTCCTTCTTTCCCTTTCTGTAAGCCATTATTTCTTTTTGCTTTTGCTATTATGCTTACTTTTATGTTATTATGCATATCTGTTTTACTTATTACTATTTTATATTGTATGCTTTATTCATGCCTATGAATGTCCATATGTCTATCTAGGTCAATTAACCAGTTAAGATTGTAAAATTGAACTTGAAAATCTAAAAGAATAGAGCTTCACCACTTGAACCCATTTTTGAAGAATTTAACCAAGCACTCATGTTATGGATTAGTTGAACTAAATTTTGAAACCATATGGTGGTAACTCCATCTTATCGCCTCTAGTGGATCTGTATTATTCCTTGAAGGGGCCCCTTGAGAAGACTGCCCTTTTACTCTAAATGGGCCTCAATGCCATTTGTCATCAATCTTGCTCTGGATCACAATGAAAGCCCTACCTAAAATGGTGACTGCATTAGAGATTGAACCTAGAATCTTTGGTTCTTAGCTCATTCTCTCCCCTCAATAGTGAGGAGATTGCCAAAGATGGATTTGATATCAATGCTATAAATATTTGTTATGATAGTTCCAAAGATGATTTTGTAGTTATTCAAAAGTTTGATAAGTCTGAATTGGTAAGGGTTTAGAAATCAAAGAAGGGTGATTTAGCCAAGACTCCCAAGTTAGTTAAGCCAATGCCTAAGCCTCCTAAGCAATAGAAAGGACTTATTGCTAATAAGATGTCCTCTCAGATTTGTAACATGACTCATAGTGGCAAGGTGTTTACTCCTCCCAATGTTGAAAAGAAGTCAAAAGCTTTAAAGAAGCCAATAAAGGCTAGACTAGTTATGGATGAGGTTGGTCCTAGCAGTACACTAACTTCATAACTTATTTATAAGGGTAAAGACGTTGCTCAACTTGAGAATATCGTTATCAAGCAATTGAAGAAGGCATAAGCTAACATTAGCATCTAGGACTAAAGCCTAATTAAGAACTTAATTAAATGTCTAATTAAGTGAGAAATAATTTTGATAAAGTTTGGCTACAATTAACAAAATTTGGACCTTTTTTCTATAACCATATAAATCATACTTATAGGTAAGGGTCGAGAATTACCAAAAGTCAATTAGTAATGTAGGATTCTGGAAATTTTAAAGTGATATGCACAACATATCATGCAAAAACATATTATATACGTAAATATATAGTAATACATACTCAACATATCAAGGAATACACCTTAGGATGCAAGCCCACCCAATAGCTTCCTTCCATGGTAAAATATCATGATGACATATGGAGCATGTTAGATTTGTATAGGAAAAGGTCATACACATCGTGCACTTCAACTAAACATATACAATATATAACAATATGTATTCCATCTTCCGCAAGCAAAATGTAACATACTCTGTATGTCTAGACCACTCATAGGAGCCTAAAATGCATGTATGTAACTTGGATTTGAAAATGGAGACCTATACCAAGCTATATTGAAGAAAACCCAAAAATGCAACTTATCAAGGTCTATAACAGTATTAAAATCTAAAAAAATTGAATAATATATTTTGCAAATAAAAAATTACATTATTTACTTATTTTTATATTTTATTTTAAAATTTATTAGTATTATTTTTTTATTTTTAAAATTTTTTATATTTTTCATGAATTGTCACATCCTGAATTTAGTGGTTCATTGTGCATTCATAAATTAATGTTATGTTGTGTTTTATATGTTATTGGTGTGAAAATGATATGAAATTATGATTATGTTGATAAGTATATGATAAGAACTGAGTTTAAAGCTCAAAAGAGGAAATTGAAAATTTTATCGAAACCACTGAAATGGACCCTAAACGGCACTAAAACAATGAATTCTATGTTCAAAACATTAAATTTGATTAATTGACTTTGATCAAAGTACTTTTTTTAACTTAAATTAGATATATAAAAATTTTAGAAAAGTTGGAATAAAAATTAATTATGATGTCATAATTAGGTGATGATGATGTAAGCATGATGTAAGCTAATAAAATTAAATTGATTTTCATTATAAAATAAGTAATTATGAATTATAAATGTCTTATTAAGTAATTATAATAATAATTTTAAATATGAAAAATGTATAATTAGTATTTTTCATTATGATGTCATAATGATATCATAAGTGACCAAGATGATGTCATAATTAAGAAAATAAAAAATTAGTGTTATGGAAGATAATAAATAGATAAATATTATTGAATATAAAATAATTTAGAATATATTTTAAATAGAATAATTAAATGGAAGTGGGATTGATATTTGGAAAAGTTGTATAGGAAATTTTGAAAAGTAGTTTTGAAAAAGGTGTTAGTGGATGGAGAGAGAGTGTAAGAATATTAATTTATTTGATTTGGGAAAATTGTTGGAAAGTATTTATAATTAAAATATGATGTATTAGAGTGAATAATACGAAATTTAAGAAATAGGATTGGTGGATTTAAGCAAAATGCAAAAATATACAAGTTTAGGGGCTAAAAGGGGTAGTTTAGTGATGTTTAGGGACTAAAAAGGACTTTTGTCCAAATGAAATGCATGCAGCCATAATTTTTCCTTCATTTGGACTTCATTTCACTCCAATAATTCCCCATTTTCCCATTTGGCCGAAATCCCATCCCTCCATATCTCATTTTTCTCTCCTAACCTCTCATTTCTTATCTTATCACTTCCTTATCTTCTTTCTTCTTAACTTAACCCTAGTTTCTTCATTTTCCTTCAAACCAGTTGACACTTTCATCATTCCACTCCATCTTTCTTCTGTAACCTCATGAATATTACAATTTCTAAGCAGAATATTTAAGTTCAAGATAAGATAAACCTATTTTCTTTTTGTTCCTAAAGAGTGCGCATATATACCTTCATAAAGCAAGCAAAAGCCGTAACTTTCCTCTTCTTTTTGCTTGATTTTTCAAAGTTTTAAGCCAAGCCATTGCTGGATCTTCAAGTTGAAGTCAAGTACATGCATTTTTGTTTCCATTAAGAAAGTGACCAAATCACTTTCTTATTCTTTCTTAAGAGTAAGTTGGTTTCCTTCATATCTTGTTGTTTCTTTCAAAAGCCAAAGCTATATTGATGTATAACCTTATCTTTTGTTTGATTTAGCTTCTAAAATGAACATGCATGTGTTTTTTAGGGTGGATCCCGTCATACAAGTTGAAAGTAAGTGGCGGTACTGTAAGAGCCGGTTTCTACCGGGGCCAGAGCGAGGCTTGCGAAAGTCACGGACCGAGGACCGCACTTGGAGCGAAAGCATAGTCTTCCTAAGGGGTTCCCTTAGGGAATGATATGAACTCGAAAGAGTCATAAGGGAGTCACCACCGGATTGTTCCGGATTGGTCCAACCGACCCATAGCATGAGTGCTAGTTAAACCCTTCAGAGATTGGGTTCGGGTGGTGGAAATCTATTCTATGAGTTTCCAAAATCGATTTTACCATTATAGTTGGAATTAATTTTCCTAAGCAGGCAAGCATGCAAGCATAAATGTAAGCACATAGTGCATCATGTGAATTGGCGTTGCAAGGTTCCATGTAAAATGACATATAAAGCTATATGGCATTTAGATGGTATGGCATATGCATGTCATGTGATATAGCGATAAAAGTAGCATGGTATATGCATGTCATGTGAGCGTAAATGACATATCATATGCATGATATGGCAACCTAATATGTAAGCACATATTATGGCAAATAGCGTATGGTGTTTATGTGTTGGACGTTTTTGATTTATTTTAGCGTTGGGTGTATAGCGTATGCAATGTGCTTGGAATGAATGGCATATCATGTGTATGATATGTGAAGTGATGTATGACATGGCATAATAAATGGCATACTACATGCATGGCATGTGTATGGCATATCATATGCATGATATATGTGATGATGTAATACATGGCATATGTATAACATGTTATATATATGACGTACTAAATGCATGGCATGTGAGATGATGCGTGACATGGCACATGCATGGCATGTATAGTAGAATGTGCTTGTGTCATATGACATGACATGTGAAATGATGTATCATATGCATGACATGGTATAATGCATGGCATACCATATGCATGGCATGTGAAATGGATGACATACTATATGCATAACATGTGAAGTGAATGACATACCGTATGCATGGCATGTTAAGTGAATGGCATACTATATGCATAGCATGTGAAGTGTGGCATACCATATGCATGGTCGTGTGGGATGATGAATGGCATGGCATATGCATGACATGGTATAGTGGTGCGTCTATGAATGTGTATTCAACATAGTATATGTATGGCATACGGCATGTCGTGCGTTATGGCATACGACGTGGCATGGCATTATGGCATAATGACATATACATATATGCATGACAAGGCGTATTGATTGATTGCATGTATTGGATTGCGTATTGGTGTATTTGCATATTAGCATATTTATATGTATGTGCATACGAAATATAGTATGTTATGGCATACGGTATATGCATGGCATGCATAGTAGTGTGTGCATGTGTCATGTGACATGACATATGACATGATGACATATATTTAAGCAAATATAAATCCATCCACGAATAAAAATAATAACGGCCGGTGAAAGGGATCGAGGAAATTAGGGGCATACACACGAGATAGGGGGATTATTACAGACCAAATAATAAATCCTATCCTATTACAAAAATCCTCGCATACATAATTACCTGGGTATTAAGTAATACCCCTTTTCTCCCTCGAGTTGCACGATCCAAAATGCGTGAATGGATTAATATACAAAATAAACAAATAAATTCATTAGTAGCAAATGAATTTTAGATTTAATTGACTAGTCCAATACCATTTAAAAGTATGAACCAAGAGTCAAAATCCAGCAATTATTAGGCAATAATTGAAAGAATAAACACGAGCCGGATCATGAAAATTTATTTTAATAAAAATAATTTTAGGCAAAATTATTTTGTTTGATCATGGAAAAATTAATTGGGAGTGCTAACATCACTTGGAATATTTTGGAGATAGCCCCTCAACCAATTAAAATCCAATCCTTTCAAAAACCTCATTTATACGAATAAAAATAGCATTTAATCGTAAAAATTAATTTTAAGGCCAAAATTAATTACGTAAAAATTATTTTATGACTATTTCAGAATACTTGAGCTACTGTGAAACTCAAATATGACTAGATACATCAAAATACAGTGAAAATATGGTCCAGAAATACATTTTTCTGGAAAAACGTAAGGGATGTGCACCGCGCATCAGGCGATGTGTGCCACACATAGACTGTATGTGACATACATCACATAATGTGTGATCACATGTTTTCATGTTGCTTTTACTTAATCATTTCATATGCATTTTTAGTGTTTTGTTTTAGTTTTATTTAAGTTTTACTAAGTATTCTATGTGTTTTCATTGTTTTACTAATTTTGTTTGTGAGAAGTCCCAAA
>CANYBF010809821.1:0-23861 GCA_948192965.1 Dalechampia spathulata
TAGTTCAAGCCAGACCGTTATGCCCACAAGGGGAGTACTTAAGTCCCCCAAAAGTAGCCCTTGTTTGCTACTTCAGTGAGTTGAATGACAATTACGGATCAAGCAACCCGCTTAGCGATATATCGGAATTAAGACTTATGCAATGGGCCCGATTCTCATAATCCCAAACCGACAATAGTTCTATGAATTTTAGAGTAAAACAGATGGTGATTTCCATTGGAATTGAGAACAATTTAGGTCTCACATAACTTTAATGGTCTTTGCTTGAATTGCTTCCACTTAAGGGAAAAGGTTTGCCTAGCCGAGCATCATTGGCAGCAAATCAAGAAAAGAATAAAAATAAATTCCAAACAGAAAAATAATGAAAATAAAGTAAAGGTAATTTTATTAAAATGGAGTTTGATTCAATGTGTTTTTCTCCTTCCTTCAATAGGAATAAAGTCTCCTATTTATAAGAGTAGAAATAACCTAACAGAGAGTAAGGGATAATCTATTCATCGGTTATAAAAGATCATATCCTAATCCAATACTAGAAACTCGAATTTAAAAATAAAGGACGAACAGGTCGTCGTGCCCTTCTCTTATGCCCGCAAGCGTCAATCAGATGCCTTAATACAGAAAAGCGTCCAGATTCATTCTTTTAAGCACTTTTCCTTCCTTAACCCTGATGAGTCCTGCAAAACATAAAATATGCACAAGTTATCTATTCTAGCTAATATCCTAACCTAAAATGGATCATTTTAACCAATAAAAACTGCCATTTTGATGTTCAATCTCGAATTCGAATTAACAAATATTCATGAATTTTGATAATTTAATCAAATAATGGAATATGAAATTTTCAAAATTTTAAATACATAAAATTTTAATTCTATAGGTTTTATAAAATCTATATATTTTCAATTCCCTCTATTCAAATGAGCTCTAAGAGTTTACTTTATCACCTAAATAACAGGTATCACTACATGTTTTATCTTATTATATTAATTATATTAATTAATTATAATTTATTAATGAGATCAATATTTATTATATAAGAAGCTTTTAATCAAATAAAATAAAAATATATCCTTAATTATTATTTTACATATTTAAAATAATAGTTACATACAAATTTATCAAACACTTTAATTAATCAACTAACAATCAACAATTATAAGCTAACAACAATAATCATTAGCTATCAACTCTTACGAAACAACTTTATTGAATAGACCTAAATGCATTAACAACAAGGTGGAGCATAATTTAATTCAAATTTAAAAAATTAAATTAAATTAATTAGTATGATCTAAAATTTTCAAATTCAAAATAATTTGAAAAAATGAGTAAAAAAATCAAACCAAATTCATCACAATCAATATTTATTTCGATTCAATTTATAAATTTTAAAATGAAATCAATTTAATATTTTAAAAATTTGATTTCAGTAATCAAATGAAATCGAATACAAAAATTAAATAAAGGAGAGGTGGCATTCGGAAATCCATGAAAATTGGCTTTTCCATGAAATTTGCCTCATTTAGATTGTGCCAAGGAAGTCGTCTGATTTGCTAAACAGGGTCGAAGCTGGCTACCTGAAAATCTGTCCAAACTTTGAATTTACTATTTCATATTTACATCATCTTTCATTTTATAAAATTTCTTGTGACAATAGTTAATGTAAAATAATTTTAAAATGTTTTTGTACTTCAAAAAAATACTAAATACACCATCAAAATTTTTTGTTTGAAATACTATTTATCAAATTTAAAAGTTTATATCAAATTTAACAAAATAATCAGATGAGATATTTCATGTTTGATATATGCAAGGAATTATTGATCTTAATAGAACTTTATCATTCTTCAATAATCATTACTCAGCTCAAATTCATTACCTGAACTTTATCAGATACCAAAATATCAACAACAACAAAAATGTTATATCAAATTTATACCGTAGAAATAGATTTTGTTCCCAAAGGTACTAGACTTGAACAATGAATTCAAAGGATTAATATAGATATATATATTTTTAATCATTTTTTGAATTCTATCATATTTTAAAAGTTATTTAAATTTAATATATCAATTTTTTCACTTGTTTAAAATCTATTCAACTTTGAAATAATTTTTAAAATAGGATATATATATATATAGTCAGAAAAAGAAGCATAGTCTCGACAACCAACCATCCATAACTGAAATGCATGCATCAATGTTTTAGAAATACAATATGTTGATTATAAAATCAATTAAATACATTACGCCTCCAGGTTTTTTTATTGTTTTAAGTTGCATTCTTACGCATAGCTGAACAAAATCAAACAATGGCATTTGCATACCTATAATAAAGTTTATATTTAATTAAATTAAGGCCAAAGGCTTGATATAATGCATTACATAGGCCCTCTTTATTTAATATTTTATGTAGAGGATACAGTTTCTGTTAGCAATAGAGCCTCTATATCTCAGCGAAGGGATGTGCGTAAGGTTTTTCTCTCTCGTAGTTGCCAGGAGGATCATAGTTACAAGTAATATAAGTTCCTCTATCATTATTGCACTTCACTGTCGCACATCCTAATTTTTGTGAGTTCCGCCACACAACCTGAGTGTAGTGGCCACATACTTTACCTTCTTGACAATAATTGGTATCATAATCATAGTATGCCTTCTCATCAACCCACATCTTTACAGCATCTGCTGCTGACATATCACCGCCACTCCATGCAATGTTCTCCCCGTATTCTCCTTGTGAGTGCTCAAGTTTGCAGTCATCAATACGTTGGTTTGCATAATCTTTTGCATAGGCCTCCAACACTTCATCCCATGTCAAAGGATCAACGCCTACTTCTGCTCGAGCTGCATTATGAGCATCAAGGAAGTCTTGTGGCGTGTCTTGAGCATGTAAAGTAAAGGGAAAAACTGTCAAGGCTGAGCAAAGAATCAGAGAAAAGAAAGATAGGAAACACTTGCTCATTATCTTTTTTTGTTTTTAACAGAAGGACTTTATGCTTTCAGATGGATGGATGGATGAAAACGAGATACTTCATATGCATTTATAGGCCTTAAATTGAGAAACGGTTCTTGAAGTATCATTCAGCTCATATTATTTATTTATTTATTTATTACTACTAGTATTTATTATTGATGTGGGTCCCTCATAGAAAAAACGCAACTGCCTTTGAAAAATCAGCACCAAATCAATCATAGAAAAGCCTGTATACAACATAGAGCCAGAGTAAAAAAAACATTCTGAAGTTACGAAATATTAAGATGACATATTAGGGTGAATGATAAAATAGTGAGGTTATTATTTTTAGGTTGGAAAATATCTTATGAGTTACTATTTTAGTTTTATCTCTTTATATCTATTATTTGTAATAGTAAAAGAATTATTCTAAGTTTTTATCTGTGGATATAGCCCAAATTTAAGGGTGAATTACGTTAAATTTTCTATGTTCATTTTGTTCAATTTACTTTTCTTCAAAAATACATCCGCTGCGCCCAACAAGTGGTATTAGAGCTTTGATTTTTGTTGAAGATATTTTTTGAAAAGAAGCATATCAAAGAGAAAGAAAGATTACAAGAAATTTTGCGATGCGATCCGTTCGAAAAATGGATATAAAAAATTGAATTAAGTTAACAGTAATGAATAGTAATTTTCAAGGTGATTTTGATGGCATCACACTCGAACTGGTCCCGGGCTGAGGGCACTATTTCAATAATACTATTTATTGAGTCCCACAATACTATTCTAGTGGTATAATGAGCACTATTCTAATGAGTACTATTCCGACGAGCACTATTTATAAGTTGCTATTCATCGTGTCCTACAGTGAAAGTTTTGAAAGTATCTATTCTACCAAAATTTTGACATCCTGATTCCATTTTTGAGGTCAATTTTCTCAAATTTAGTTTTTGGCAAATGGAGGTGAAGATGAGCAAAATGATCAATTTAAATGGTATGAACTACCGTATTTGGCGAACAAAGATGAAGGATCTCTTGATGATTACAAAGATGCATTTGTCGGCATTTTCTTCTTCTAAACTAAAGGAGATGTCCAACAAGGATCGAGAGTTTGAGCATGAACGAACACGCAACTATATCCGATAATTTATCGATGATAATGTGTGTAATCACATTTATAATGAAACATATGCAAGAACATTATGGAATAAGCTAGAGCAATTGTATGCTTCAAGACCGATAATAACAAATTATTTTATCTGATAAAACTGATGTAGATAAAATAACAAGAGGGTACTTCTGTAGCTAATCATTTAAATAACATGGAAGGAATGGTTGATCAGTTATCAAAGATGGGCACAAAGTTTGACAACGAGATGATTGCTTTAATGGTGCTAGCTTCATTACTAGAGTATTGAGAGACTTTGAAGGTGTCTTTGACAACCACTGCATCAAATGACATATTAAATGTGGAGTTTGTTAAAAGCAGTATATTGAATGAAGAGATGAGATGTAAATCATAAAACGCAGCCTCTTCATCATATTTAGATGTTCTGCATCTAGAACACAGAGGGAGGAGCCAATCTAGAGGTCCAAAGCCCAAAGACAAGAGCAAAGGCAAGTCAAACAAATATGCAAATGTAAAATGCCATTACTATGAGAAGAAAGGCCACATCAAGAGATTTTATCAAAAGTTAAAGGAAGATCATAAGAATATCAAAGGTAAAGGTGTGAAGAAAGAAAAAAGCAGTGATGATGAACAAAGTAACATTGTTAGTGAATTTAATTTTATTATTGATATAGAAATAATCAGCTTGGTGTTGTAAAAAAATAAGTTGGATAGTTGATAATAGAGCTACTACTCATGCTACATCTCATAGAAAATTTTTCTCATCTTACATGCTTCGGAATTATAGCATTGTTAAGATGGAAAATGGAAATTTGTTAAAGGTAATTGGAAAAGGAGATGTTTCTTTACAATCACCAAATGGTTCAAGACTGTTGTTGAAAGATGTGAGGCATATTCCTGATATGTGTCTGAACTTGATTTTTGTAAACAGACTAGATGATGAAAGGTTTCCAAAACACCTTTATAAACGGGAGATGGAAGCTTACTAAGGGTTCTTTAATAGTGGCCAGAGGTTAGAAGCAATCAAAACTACATATGATGCAGGCAAAGCTCTCCAATGATGTTGTAAATGTAGTGAAGAATGATAATACAATTGATTTGTGGCACAGAAGACTTGGTTACATTGGTGAAAAAGGAATGACTCAACTTATAAAGAAGAATATACTATCTGGTTTAAACTAGACACATCAGAAGAAATGTGTAGATTGTCTAACAAGGAAATAGAATAAGGTTTCTTTTCAAAGTTCCCCTCCATCCAAAATAAAGAATGTCCTAGATCTGATTCACTCAGATTTATGTGGACTGTTGCCAAAGTCACTTGGTAATGCTCGGTACTTTGTGAATTTTATTAATGATCATTCCAAGAAAAAGTAGGCTTATACTTTAAAGTCTAAAGATCAAGTGCTAGATGTATTCAAACAATTTCATGCCTCAGTTAAGAGATAAATTGGGCAGACGCTGAAGTGCATTCGAACAGAAAATGGTGGAGAGTACATTGCATTATTTGATACTTATTGTAAAGAGCATGATATTCGACATCAAATGACACCACCAAAAACATTGCAATTGAATGGCTTAGCTAAAAGGATGAACAAGACTTTGATGGAAAGAGTCAGATGTCTACTTTCACATTAAAGTTACCTAAAGCATTTCGGGGTGAAGCTTTACTTGTAGCAGTGTATGCATTAAATCATTCACCATGTGTTCCTCTCAAGTATGAAGTTCCAAAAAAGGCATAATCATGAAAAGATGTTTCCTATGATCATTTACAGGTCTTTGGTTACAAGGCCTTTATTCATGTTCCTAAAGATGAAAGGATAAAACTTGATATGAAGACAATATAGTGTGTATTCATTGGTTATGGTCAAGATCAATTTAGCTATAGGTTTTATGATCTGGTGCAGAAAAGACTTATCAGAAGTCATGATGTAGTATTTATTGAAGAACAAACCATTGAAGATATCAATAAGGTAGAGAAGGAAGTTCCAAGCTTTGATGACTTAACAAGTTTTTGATTGAAACCTCCAATAGTGGTGCCTAGATAATTTGGAGATGAAGCATAGGATGATCAGTTAAAATTTGATGATGCAAATGCCCCCAATGAAGTTGAACCAGAGGATGACGATGGTGTTCACATTCAACCACCAGCACCTGTAGATTCTCCAGTCCCTTTATGAAGATCTGATGGAAATAAACAACCTTCTACCAGATATCCAGCTGATCAATATGTTATGTTAACTGACGGGAGAGAACCAAAAAGCTTTAATGAAGCTATGAATCATGAACACAAGAAAGAATGGAAAGCAGCCATGCAAGACGAGATGAAATCCTTGCATGAGAATAAAACATTCAAGTTGGTGAAGTTTCCAGAAGGCAAAAGAGCATTGAAGAATAAATGGGTGTTTAGAATCAAGCATGAAGAACATAATGGCCATCCTCGATTCAAAGCAAGATTAGTGGTCAAAGCATTCAGCCAAAAGAAGGGTATTGACTTTGATGAGATTTTTTCACTGGTGATGAAAATGATGTCCATACGTACAATGCTAAGGCTAGCTGCAAGTTTTACCTAGAGGTTGAACAAATGGATATCAAAATTGTCTTCCTATATGACGATTTAGAAGAAGAGATATACATGGAGCAGCTATAGGGTTTCATAGAAAAGAGGAAAGAACACTATATTTATATACTAAAGAAGATTTTATATGGTCTAAAACAGGTACCAAGACAGTGGTATAAGAAGTTTGAGTCTGTTATGGGGGAGCAAGGCTACAAGAAGACTACTTCATATCACTATGTATTTATGAAAAGATTCTCTGATGATGATTTAATTATTTTATTGCTCTATGTAGATGATATGTTGATTGTTGGTAAGAATATTTCTAGAATCAACAATCTGAAGAAATAGCTGACTAAGTCTTTTGCCATGAAAGACTTGGGTTTAGTAAAGCAGATTCTTAGCATGCAGATTAATAGAGATAGAAGCACCAAGAAAATATGGTTGTCACAAGAGAAGTACATTGATAAAGTACTTCAGAGATTCAACCTGGACAAGGCTAAAATGGTTAGTTATCCTCTTTCTAATCACTTTAAATTGAGTTCCAAAGAGTGCCCTTCTATAGATGAAGAGAATGAAGAAATGTCTAGAATTTCATATGCTTCAGCAGTTGGAAGTTTCATGTATGTCATGGTCTGTAAACGGCCAATTATTACTCACGCAATTAGAGTTGTGAATCGTTTCTTTTCAAATCCTGAAAAGGAATATTGGGCTGCAGTCAAGTGGATTCTCGGGTATCTTTAAGGGTCATTCAAAATATGCTTATATTTTAGAAAAGCAGAACCTGTGTTAGCTAGTTACACAGATGCAGATATGGCTGGAGATGTTGACTCGAGAAAGTCTACATCATATTACTTGATTACTTTTGTAGGGGGAGCTGTGGCATGGTAGTCAAAGTTACAGAAGTATGTTGCACTTTCTACAATTGAAGCAGAGTTTCTTGTAGCAACAGAAGCCTATAAAGAGTTACTATGGATGAAGAAGTTCTTAAATGAACTTAGTATCAAACAGGAGAAGTATCAGTTGTTCTATGACAGTCAGAGATGTGATGTGACAAGAAGAAGTATCACCTTGGTAAGAATGTCTCCTTCCACTCATAATCAAAACATATTGATGTAAGATATCACTAGATCAGAGATGTGATGGAGATGAAACAGTTACAGTTAAAAAAGATCCATACTAATGAGAATGAATCAAACATATTAACTAAGATTCTATCAAGAGGCAAGTTCAAATATTATCGATCAGCAGCAAGGATGATAAAGTTCTCCATGTAATCGGGAGGGGGAGATTTGTTGATGTGGGTCCCTCATACATAGAGGGACACCATAAGCCACTTTTCGGTGGCTTTTATAAATAAAAAAAATATAGTTGCCTTTGAAAAGTTGGCACCAAATTTAATGCTGAATTGTATATAGCTTATTTGAGCTGTCTTATATGATAGGAAGTGCCTATAAAAAGCACTCAACTCTTTACTTTAAAATACAACACTTTAAAATACAACAAATACAGAGCCAAAGCAAAAGAAAAACATTATGGAGTTAGGAAATATTTTCCTAAAGGGTTGGTGAGTGACAAAATGATGAGGTTATTATTTTTAGGTTGGAAAACACCTTATAAACCACTATTTTAATTTTCTCTTTGTACCTACTATTCATAATAATAGAAGAATTATTTTAAGTTTTTATCCATGAACGTAACCCAAAATTAAGGGTAACCATGTTAAATTTTCTATATCCATTTTACTCAAATTTATATTTCTTTTCAAAAATATATCTGGTGCACCCAATATTTATTATATGCATCCAATGCTAAGGATTGGAATGGTGCTTTGATTTTCCATCAAACTTTCATTATTCAGCATGTATTATACGTCATCTTTAATAGCAAATATTCTTCTTTTGAAGATCTTTAATCTAAAGTAACTATTAGATTATAACAAATAAGAATCCTTATTAGGATTCTTGAATGGATAAAACGTATATATGAATCTAGAACGTTTAATTCAGAAAAAAAAAAGAATTTAATTCAGTTAGCTTTTAGTTCTAATAAAAAAGATAATACCAAAAAAATTTCACAGTATTTCTTTGAACACCAAAATGAGATTATATACTATAAACTTTTAATATGATCATTTTATTTGTAATTTGTAATAATAATAATAATAATAATAATAATAATATATGTATATATGTATGTATTTTATTTTGATATATTAAATTCGGTGCTGTAAGGCTGTTGTCTGTTTAAGCAAGTAGTTGAACCATATCCTCAGAGACAAATAAAAAGGCAAGTTGTTGAAGCAATCGTGATGCATTGATTAAGCAAAGCAACTCGATGATCTATCAAATTAATGTGTGTGTGTGTGTATATATATATATATATATATTAAGAGTTAGTTATGTAAATTTAACGTATATATTGGATCATGTAGAATAAATTTTCATTTGGGGGAATGTTTTATCCCGGAATGAAGTTTCCTGGCTGGGTTTTAACCAGTCTATAGTCACTAGTTTAATGCAATAGGGAACAATGGCATTCATGTAAAAAAAAGTTTAAAAGTTTCCTACATACCATATTTATGCTTACTCTATATATGGTTTACGATTCTAAGAAATTTCCTTGGTTGTCAATTTCAGGACAAAAGGCCAAAACCATTATAACTATTCCCTTCTTATTTTACCTCACACAAAATGGATTATATTTGAATAGTTGACAGTTTGGCATTTGGATGGTAATAATTTAAGATGGATTCGAAGCTTTTTGGTTCACTCCTCTCAAATTTATGAAGAAAATTAATTAATATTTATCTTTTCATCTTGTTTTCAAGTTTTTCTTAAGTATATTCGATCGTGTAATTTTATATTTTAAATTATAAAATTACATTAATGACTAAAATGTATTACTGATATTTATTTTTAAAAAATAATATTATAGAGGAAGCATTGAATTTTTGAGATGAAGTGAGAATATGAAGGAAAAGGGAAAATAACTATAAATTGTCTGCATGGGCGGCAACGTTTTGGCACCTTACCATTTTTATTGATTTTCATTGAGAAAGCTGAAATATTAATGGAAATCATAACTAGACTCCACACTCCCCGAAGCTATATCCTTCTAGAGTACCCACAATAATACGGAACCACTGGTCTCTTTCCCAGCAGTGATCTGTTCCTTTTCCCTACTTCCCATTCATGTGGAGAAATATACAAATTAAATCGTTTCTAAGTTTGATTTTTAAAAAATTAAAATTTTCTATTAAAAATTGAAATAACTAAAAAAAAGGATGAAAAATCAAATTAAATGATGAAGTCTTATTTACTCTGAGTCTAACTTAATGACTTTGGTATGGATTCATATTACGTTTGTTTTATAACACTTTTTCAACAGGTTAATTAATTAATTAAAACTGTAATATGTAGTACATGAAAAGAGGATTGCTTCCTGATTCTGAATCGATAAACTATTCATAATATGTACTATCAAATATAACATTACATAATAATAAACATCACATAGAAAGATATCGATTTGGTATAATTTTTTAAGCTAGTTATTAGCTTTTCACTTTCCCAACTGCTTTGAAGTGTTTGGTTAATAGTTCGACTGACAACTGTTTATCATAACAATAACTATTATTAAAAAAAGTTTTATTTTGTAGTTTTTTCTTATTAGTTAATAGTTTATCATAATTTTTTTTCTTTTTTTAGATCATTTCGTCTTTCTTAAAAATTATATTAACAATTATTTAAAATAAAAATTAATACCATTAATTTTTCAAGATTCATAAAATATAAAATATATTTAAAATAAAATAAATTTAATTAATTATAGTTATATATAAATTTAAAAATGTTAAATGGTTAAAATTTAAATATTTATATTAAAATAATTTTTATTATTCTTAGATATTTAAATAAATTTTATTATATTCTTAATAATTTTTTAAATTAAATTATTAAAAATTTATATATATAATTAAAATAATATATATCCTTAATAGTCATTTTAGATTTTAACAACTATATCGAATAAAATTTTATCAAACACATTATTTAATTAGCTACCAACTATCACTCATCAACCATCAGTTATTAGCTATAGTTAACAACTATCTACTCTTAAAAATAGTTAAACCAAACGGATTCTTATATTACTTTAAATAAAAAGAATACAAAATTTTATTTTCAAATTTTTTCTGAAAAGTAAATGGTAAAAAATTATTTTAGAAAATTTTTTTTTGATAAATAGTTAATGTCAAAAAATTTTAAAATGTTTTTTTACTTCAAATAACAATATAGCAAATATATTATTAAAATTTTATTTTTTAAAACACTACTTTGTTATCAAATGATTTTGAATGTCTATATTAAATTTAACCAACTGGTTCATTCAACAAGATGTTGTATTCCCATAATCATATTTTAGTTTTGATTCATATTTGATTCGTGTTTAAAACTATTGATCCTAATAGAACTTTATCATTCCTCGATGATCATTATTCTAGCACAAATCCATATTAATCTATTACCAAGTCATCATCCACATATAATACTTTTTATAATAATTTGATAATTGATATGAGATATCGAAATGTTAAAAAGATGTTATATCAAATTTATATGGTAAAATAAATTTTGTTCCCAAAGGTACCAGTCTTGAACAACAAACTCAAACTATAAACCTATCGGTAAGCCAATAAAATGAAGCATTGTCTTGACAACCAACCAACTAACCATAACTCAACTGCATGCATCGATGTTATAAAAATATAATATATTACATTATGCAGTAATGGAAGCTCAAATCCTGGCCTATTTGAGCTCTTTAGATAACGCTCATATTGTTAAACTACAATATCATTGATGTTTTAAAAATATAATATATTCACTGAAAACTCAATTAAATACATTAAGCTTCTAGTTTATGATTGTTTTAAGTTGCATGCTAATGCATAGCTAAACAAAATCAATCAAAGGCATTGACATGCATAAAACAAAGTTTATATTTAACTAAGTTAATGCCAAAGGCTTAATATAATGCATTACATAGATCCTCTTCATTTAATATTTGAAGCAAAGGGATGCACATAAGATTTTTCTCCTTCATAATGCCTTGAGGATCATAATTACAAGTAATAAAGTTCTGTTACATTATTGCACTTGACTTTCGCACATCCTAATTTCTGTGAGTTTCGCCAGACCACCCAAGTACAGGGGCCACACACTTTACCTTCTTGACAGGTATTGGTATCGTAATCATGCTTTGCCATCTCACTAACCCACATCTTCACAACATCTGCTATTGACAAATCACCATTACTCCATGCAAGGTTCTCGCGACATGGTCCTTGTGAGTGCTTAATGAGCCAACATTTTCTTCTGCTCCAGCTGTATTTTATGTTAAAAATCAACATAACAAATCATAGTTAATTAAATGTTAAATTTTTAAAAATTTTTAACCATTGAGAATATTTAATATTTAAGAAATGGTCCAAGGTAGAATTTGACCAACTTGAAGCAAAGTTGAATTTGACAACTTGGAGATCAAGTGATCGGGTGTGGAAACTGTCAAATTAATTCCTACTTCCTCAATGTAGAAATATAATAATTTTTGTAATAGTGGAAGAAGGGTCGATCCCATAGGCTATAATTAATTATTGTCAAATCATGATCATCGATGCAATAATAGTCCAATAGTAAAATTCACCAAGTCAATTATAGAACACCGAGGAACAACCCCGAGTGAACAATTCTTCCTTATTACTAAGATGACCAGGAAGTAGCTCTACTATCGCTTCTAATTTTTGAATAGATACGATGGAATAAGATTCACACACAATCTTCTAGAAATCGCATTAAGGATTAGAAGAACCCGACTCTAATTAACACTTAAGAACCAGCTCTACCATGTTCAATTAGATCATCTAATTCACAAAAATATTTAAACATCTTTTACCTCAATTAACTCTTCAATTGCTACTTTAATAAGTCAAGTGACAATTACGTATCAAATAACTCGCATAGTGATGATCAAGTGGAACGGTTTTATGCAAGATTAATGGTGAAAGGATATGCTCAGAAAGAGGGGATTGACTTCAATGAAATATTTTCTCCTATAGTTCGACTGACAATTGTTTAAGTAGTTCTCATAATGTGTGCTACATTTGACTTACATCTAGAACAGCTAGATGTGAAAATAGCTTTTCTTCATGAAGATCTTAAAGAAGAGATTTATATGTTCCAACCAGAAGGATTTAAAGAAAAAGGAAAGTAGGACTTGGTTTGCAAGTTGAATAAATCTCTATACGGTTTAAAGTACATGTTGAGGTGTTAGTATAAGAGATTTGATTCCTTCATTATGAGCCTTGGATAAAACAAACTTAATTTAGACCATTGTATATTTTTCAAGAAGTTTGGTAGAAGTGATTTCATTATCATGTTGTTGTATGCAGATGACATGTTGGTAGCAGGCCCCAACAAAGATCATATTGAAGAATTGAAGGCACAGTTGGCTAGGGAATTTAAGATGAAGAACTTGGGACTAGCAAACAAGATTCTAAGGATGTAAATTCACTGAGACATAAATAATAAGAAGATTTGGCTTTCTCAAAAAAATTATTTAAAGAAGGTTTTACGATGCTTTAATATGCAAGATTATAAGTCAATTTCTACCCTTCTTCCTATTAGTTCCAAATTATCCTCTAGTATGAGTCTTAGCAATGAAGAAGGAAGGATGAAAATGTCTCGAGTATCATATGCATCAGCAGTAGGGAGTCTAATATTCACAATGATTTATACATGACCAGACATTGTACATACAATAGGAGTAGTAAGTTCGTATATGATGAATCGTGGCAGAGAGCATTAGAATGCTATGAAGAGGAACCTAAGATATATTAAGAGAACCTTAGATGTTGATTTGTATTATGGGAGATCAGACTTTATTATCAAATGATATGTTAACTCGAATTATGCAGGTGATCTTGATAGAAGTAAATCCACCACAGGGCATATGTTCACACTTACTGGCAGAGCCGTGAGCTGGGTATCAAAACTACAGTCAGTTATGGCAACCTCAACAACAAAAGCAGAATATGTAGCAGCTACACAAGCTAGTAAGGAAGCAGTATGGTTGAAAATGATAATGGAGGAACTCGGGCACGAACAAGAAAAGATTTCTTTATTTTATGACAATCAAAGTGTCTTACATCTTGCAAGGAATCCAGTCTTTCATTCTAATTCAAAGCACATACGAGTCCAGTATCACATCGTTCGAGAGAAAGTGGAAGAGGGCATGGTAGATATGTAGAAATTCATACTAAAGATAACCTAGCAAACTTTATGACAAAAGCAGTTAACATTGACAAGTTTATTTGGTGTCGATCCTTCAATGGCCTGACAAAAGCATAAGCAACATAGAAAGACAAGGAAGAAAGAATGATGTGAAGATCTAATTGATCCTCTATCAAATCTTCAAGTGGCAGATTGTGAGGTGCTCCACCATCTTTGAAAGAAAAGGTGGCGCTACATTGTTTGAAAAGAAAAGGAAGTAGGGTGAGCATAAAATGGTTAATCGGTCGATATTTTGGTTAACCGATCGAAGTTTTGGTTTGGTTAACTGATCGATATTTTATCAATCGATTTCTGGTTAATGATATTTAAATTTTGGATAATCGATTCGGTTCGATTAATTTCAAACTGTTAATCGAATTAACCAAACCAACCGTATAATAATATTTATTATTTTATACATATTTAAAATATTTTATTTAAAAAAAATAGACTAATATTATTAATTAAATTTATATAAGAATGCTAATTCATCATAATTTTTGATAAATTTTCTATTTATGATATATTTATGAGGTTGAATTAAAAATATAGTATAATTTTTTTATTATTTTTCAAAATTTCAGTTAAATGGTTAATAACCAAACCAACCGAATGTTATTTCGATTGGTTTGGTTCGGTTAAGATTTTTTAATAGATTAATATATTAATTATTCGATCGGTTAATCGATTAATAATATTGTAAAAATTTCAGTCTGTCGGTTAACTGATTAACCATATGCTCGCCCCTAAAAGGAAGACAGTTGTACATATAGTTATGGTGGGCGTCGAAATTTTATATAAAAAAAAATAAAAAAAAAAAGAGAAAAGAGGGGTGTTATGCACTCTGTAAATGTCATTTCGTTCCTATAATAGGCAGGAGATGTTAAGGCAATACATCCCCTATCTCACAAAAATACATCCCACGTAGAGAAAAGAAAAATTGAGAGTATTTTATTGTGAGTTTTTGTAACTTTAATTATTTTTTTTAATAAAATTCTTTCATCCTTTGTTCATGGTTTTTACCCTAATTTTTTAAAGGATTTTTCATGAAAATTTATGTATCTTTATTTTTATTTTTCTTAAATTATTAACTATGATCTTGCTTTATTCGGTCCGTATTTTCAACACAACGTAACCGAAGAAACCCACTAACCAAAACGAGTGAAGCAACCATTTTTTATAAGTCATGGAGTTATGTAGAAAGAAGTAAGTGTCAGAAGAAAGTGTTGGAGGAATCCTTTATGGTAAGGTTTTAAAATGTTTGCTTAATCTAGAAAGAAAATGTAAATGTTCACCAAAATATAAAGTGAGCATGACTTGAATGGTGAAAATTAAGAGGTATCTATGGTTTTTATTTTCAATGAATTTTATAGTATTTATTTTGTTCTGAAATGTATTATAATTTTTATTTAAAATTAATAGAGTTGATTTAACAAAAAATTAGCATAATATATTTTGAATTGATGATAAATAATTGACACATCTCAGATTTCTACCATACGTGCTTGTACATGATCTACCAACACCTATAAATATGATATAACAAATGAATTTAAATTATTTAAAATTAAATTAATTTTAATTATTATTGATATGTTAAAAGTCAAATTATGTTACAATTAAATTGATTTAAATATAATTTATAAATCGAGTCATATTATGCCATTTGTTATTGTATTTTATTCTTATAAGTTAATCGTATTATTTCATGTTATCCATATAAACATTATGGGTTAATATGTATGATATATAAATTAATCATTTAAATAAATCATGTTAAATTATTCATATCAAACCCAGTTTGAATTTAGATTTAAATTTGTAATATAATTTCAATTTTAAATTATATTTAAATTAATTTTAAATCAATTATATTTATAAATTAATATGGTACATCAAAAGATAAAGTTTACTTGTAAAAATCAGTTTCTTAAATTTCTTTTTTAAAAAGAAATTTTTATAAATAAAGTCTTCCAATTATTATTTAGTTTTCAAATTGAGTGTTTGAATTTTGATTATGATTCATTGTATATTATCTTTACTCTAACATTATATCTTAAATTTTGATATTATTCTCTTTCTCCCTATAATTATACTAGATTTATATCTAAAATATAATTATAATGGTTGAAATAATATATTATCTTGACAATTAATTAATATTAGTTTGTTTGAATTTCTAAAGTATTATGATTGAAAATTGATATTGAATGTATAAAATCTTAAAAATATACTAATATATATAAAAATGAAAAATAAATAACAAGAGAAAAAGATCTATATCAAGATAGATGGCATCAACCAATAACAAGAGAAAAAGATCTATATCAACTAATTAACGGATCATGGCTTAAATGACCATTACACCCTCAAACTCGATAATATATATATGCTTAATGATTATTGATAGGCATAATGACTTAAAAAATCATGACCTTTGAACCTTTTCAATGATTAGTAAATTTATCCTCATATTTCTTAGAATTTTAAAATATTGGGTTTGATTCAAAAAATTAAATATTTTAATTTAAAAATTGAAATAATCAAAAGATTAATGTAAAAGATTAAAAAAATCAAATCGAATATTTGATTCCGTTTAAAATTTTAAAATTGATTTAAATTTGGTTTAATTTGATTTTAAATTTTAAAAAATTGATTCAATTTGAAAACCAAAATAAACTGATCCAATACATATAAAATGATTCTTTATAGATTTCAAAAAACTTAAATCCATAATATCTTATAAAAAAGACAAAACCCTAAAAATATAAAAAAAATAAAAATGAAAAACAAAATAAATTCAAAAAATCAAACTATGAATTGATATCTTAGGAATAAATTCAAGAAAAAAGGGGGTCCATATGACCATATAAATTGAGATAATGAAAAGGGAAACACTGGATCTGATTTATAAGACCCAAACTGCAACTATAATAATCCCTTTTTATGGATAAATATAATGTTTTAATTACCATTTCTCCATTTTAATTACTGTTGCAAATGTGAGACATGCCTGTCGGCAAAGTATTGATCTCTCTACTCAATATTTTATTCGTTCTTGAAATTGAATTGAATTTTTTGAATTAAAGTTTTTTTGGTTATTTTATTTTTGAATAAAGAATTCTTCATAATCAGATTATATGGCATATTTTTTATATTAAAAAAAATTATCGGATCAAATTATATTTATCGTTTTAGTTATTTATCAAATCAAATATCACCCTCCCCCAGATGGATGTTTGTGGGATTATAGTCTATGAGGATTCCTGATTCCTAATAAATCATTTAAAAATTGAAAAAAAAAAAGCATATATCAGAGTGGTTCCTAACTCACTTGGGACCATCACCTTCTTAAATAATAAATTTATTTGTTTTATATGTATAAATAATAAATTTATTTGTTTTATATGTATAAAGTAAAGAAAGAAAAAAAAGGGTCACATGAGAGAAAATAAAAAAAAAGAAAAAAAAAAGGTGCAGAGAGTTTAATAGAGAGTTTGGAGAAAATTTTCTAGGTAAGCTTTAAATTTTAAAGCTTTAATTGGATGGTGATTTGTTATTCAATCGTAATGAAATTTTGATATGTTCTTCTCAACTTCAAGCTCTTTAACTTGAATAGAGCTGATTGTTCAAAGGTTCTTTGTTTTTGGTAAGATTGACACCTCTTTCTTATTATTTTTTGATGATTAAGTCCATCTATTAAGATGATGAATATGTTGATTTGATGTATGCCTCTAGATTATTTTGATCATAATGGAAGTTTGAAGTGGACTGTGGTCTCGTGGTTTTTCCCATTGTGGATTTTTCACATAAAAATTTATTGTGTTGACTATGTGGTTGATTGTTTGGTTAATTTCATATATTGATATCATTGGTTGGTTAATTTTAATTTTAATTATACGAAGAGGGAAAAAGGCTAGGGTATTGTGGTTTATGAATTGAGTATATTGACGATCTTTTCCCAATATAGTGGTATCAGTTCTTCAAATTATTTCCTATGGAAAACATTAATGGAGGATCACCTTTATTACCATGATTTGGCTTTGCCACTTGAGAATAAAGGAATGAAACTTGAAGATATGAAGGAGGCGAAATGGAATTCACTAAATAGGAAAGCTACAACTGCTATTAAGAGATGAGTATCTTTTAAGTCTATCAACCATATTTTACAGGAACATGATTGCTATAAGGTTTGGAAGATGCTAGAAGAAATATTTATCAAAGACAGTGCATAAAACAAGGTCTTTGTTATAAGAGATCTTGTAAACTTGAAATACCAAGATGGTGATGATGCTACGGTACACTTGAATGACTTTTAAGGATTTCTAAATTAGTTGACACTTATGAAAATTGTGTTAGATGATGAGATTCAGATACTAATTCTATTGAGTTTATTATCGGATAGTTGGGAGACTTTAGTGGTGTCACTCAGTAACTCTGCTCCAAATGGGAAGCTCACTTTGAAGTCAATGAAGACCAATATTCTGAATGAAGAGAAACGAAGAAAAGAGTTAGACACTTCAAAGTCTCATGCACTTATTACAGAAAACCAGGGGAGAAGCCAAAATAAATTTCCTCAGGGTAAACAAGACAAAGAGTCCAGTGATAGAAAAAGCAAATGAAAACCTAGAGGGAGATCTCAATCAAGGAAGGGAATGAAGTGTTTTACTATGATAAGCCTGGCATTTTTAGAGGGATTGTAGAAAGTATAAAAGAGATCACAAGGGTAAAGCCATAGATAAAAATGATGAAAATGATACAGCTACAGTTGTTTGTGATGGTGATGTTATCATTGTTTGTGATTATGGTTGTATAAATCTTTCTTGTTAAGATACCACCTGGATTACTGATTCAGCTGCTTCTTATCATGTTACACCCCTACAGGATTTCTTTATATCGTAAATTGATCGGGTGTCGATACTGTCAAATTAATTCTTCACTACTAACATGTAAAAACTATGATTTTGTAGCAGTGAAAGTAAGGGGTCAATCCCATAGAGACGGTTCAACCTCTTAATTCTTTACATTGGAAATAAATAAAAAGGATTTTAGAAAGTAATGAGTAAACGAAGAAACAAGTTTAGCTAAATAAAATAAAGGAAATTCAATGATAAGAAATTCTCCCAACCGAAAGCCTCAAGTATTCATCAATCAACTATAATCATCAATTCATTAATAGTCCAATGATAAAATGGCATTAAGCCAGTTATAGTTTACCGAGAAAGTCTTATACATCCCAATCTTTCCTGAGTTTGTAAGACATCATGAAACAAGCTCTATGAAATGCCTTTAATTCCGAGATAGACATAGTGGAATAAGATTCTCACAAGTCATCCCAAAATTGCATTAGGATTTAGAAAGACCTGACTCTAGTTAACAGTCGCGACCCAGCTTCCCTAGTGTTCAAAATTGCATTATCCTTTAACCCACAAAAAATACCACCGCATACCCTAACAAGGATAGCATCTTACTTCACCACTCCAGCAAGTCGAGTGACTTTTCCATATCAAACAACCCACTTAGCTATATGCGAAACTTAGAGACATGCAACAGGCCTTATTTACATGCATTAAGAACAACAATGGTTCTACAAAATTCAAAGTTGAAAAGAATAGTGCTTTGCCAATAGAATTAGGATCATTTAGATCTCACATAATCATTAATGAATAACTTGAATTACTTCCAATTGAAAAACGTAATCGCTTAGCTAAGCATCATTGGCGAGTAAAAACAGAAAATAAAAATAAAAGAACAAAAATAAAACTTGAATTAAACAAAAATAAAATAAAATAATTGATTGTTCTAGCAAGCAAAATCCAAACTCCCTTCTACATAGGAACACGTTCCTATTTATAGAAGAAAAATAAAATAAAATAAAATAACTAAAAAAATAAATAAATATTGATCCTAATCTTCAGATATAAGAGTTCAATTCCTTTCTAATCTCTTTCACGTTCAGCTTCAAGAGTTTGACTGCTTCCTAAACTCTTTCATGTACAACTTCTTCAAAACTAGCCAGGTCATGTCGTTTTGGTCCAGTCCTATGCCTGCAAGCTGTATCATGATTCCCTAAATCCAAATCAACTCTAAAGTCTCCCTTTTAAGCACGTTTCTTCAAAACTCTCCATTTTGGCCTGCAAAATACAAAACATAGATAAGTCAACCGTTCTAGCAACTTTATTATACTATAATGAGCTATTTGTAAGCATAAAACAAGGAATTTTTGAACTCGATCATATATTATTAGAGATTTTGGCCAGGATAGGATGAGAAATCATGAGATACCTAATATTGTAGGCATTGGAGATATTTAGTTAGAAACCAATACCGGATGCAAGTTGCTATTAAAGGATGTTAGGCATGTGCCTGATATGCACCTACACTTGATCTCTACCGGTACACTTGATAATGAAGGCTATCTATCACACTCATACCCATTGTAACATGCTCCCGTAGCATAATTAATAACCTCCTAAGAAAGGAAATTATTAATTACACTACAAGGGATACGTAATTTTTTTCCTCTTACTATATAACATCTATTTAATTATCATTGCATATATGCTTAAGTACTTTAGCAATCTGTAAACATTAATTATGTTTCATACATAATATAATATTCACCATCTATACATGCTTATGTTATTATACATCATTATCATATTCATATCAGTGAGTTATAGCGATTTCATATAAGTATACATTGAAAACACACCACAATAAGTATTACTACCAAATGAGTAATGAAATATGCTACATAATGAGAAACGACATCTCAGAGTATGTTATGAAAGTCCAGACTGCATTTAGGATAGGGCTTTACGAAAAACCCGACCTTAGCCAACTATATATCAGCTATCCTTGTCGCTCCCCAATTGAACTAGGTCATGCATTCATCAAATGACAAACGCTGAGTATATAACTCAATGCTGCTATGAAAATGAGCAAATGACATTATCACGTATCAAAAATAATATCAACATCAAATCACAGTAATTGGTAATAAGCAGTATGACACTATATCATATAGTGTCATTTTACATCACTCGTTAGTTAATAAAAGCAATGCATATTACATATAGTAATATTCATAAATTACTATTCATAAGTTACTATTCATAAGTTACTATTCATATGTTACTATTCATGAGTTATTATTCATAAGTTACTATTCATCATGTACCTACAGATAATCATTAACTTCCATATGTACGACATGTATAAATGATAATGTATGTTTGTGAGAATGAAACTATGTTGTGCACTCTCCCTCCAACTCTTTATAACATTTTATCTCATTCTGTAATATTACGCAATTCCTTTTTCATACTGGGTCCCTCTAGGTACCGGTACTCAACTCTTGTAGAAGGCCAAATATAAGTATAACTGTAAGGTTCTATGAACCTCATCTCCCTTGGGAGAACCATTGTATCTGTAAGATTCCTTTTAGGGAATCCATTAATTATATGATCCAGTATGTTTTTTTTTTTTGTAACATCTCTTTTCCTTTCTCTTATCCACCTTATAACTTCTCTGTAATGTCATGAATATCTTTGCATGCTTGAATACATCATGATGTATCATATGATTAATGAGTTCATAATCGTGTATGACAATGGTCATATGATGTCTTTGTCCATACACGTCCCATTCCATCAGTACGATAAACGATTAATTAGAAAACATGAATTTAAGACCTTAAATAAGGTCATGAAAAGGAAAGCACAAACTTGCTACCGATTTGCCCTTATCTGCAACTTGGGTGAAAGTATGGAATTTATTATCCGAACCTGTAACATTTCAATTTCATATTCACTTAAGAATCATATTCACATTTTCCAAACAATTATCATGATTAGAAACCATCCAAGTATTATTCCATAGCATTCTCTTTCAAAGCATTTCATGTATAACATTGCAAAGATAAATACATACATAAGTTATACTTAAGTGTATTGATATGTAAATGATATATTTGATAAGTACTTATAAAGTTTAAGATTGTTTACATAGGTACATTATTCATTTGGTAAGTTACTATTCATTTAGTCATTTTCTATTTAACTTACTTTATACTTTGCATTCCATTTGTTTTTGATGTACTAATGATTTCATATTTACATTATGATATATACTTCTTTAATGTCCCTTAATAGAAGTATAAGATCATGCATTTAAGGATTTAAAACAAAATTGCATAATAAATTATGTTAGTATAACACATGCATGCATTTTAAGTTCACATACATTCTATCTCATGGAACAGTTATCATTATACAAGAATTTTGACTAAGAAAATGACCTTCAAATTAAGTTATTCTTAAACCATTAGAAACTAGACTCAAATATCTTTCCAAAGAAATATTATATGCTCCAAAATTCAATTGTTAAGACCTCCAAACATCAAATTAATGAATGCCTATCAATTCTGCCAAATTTCTGCTCAACTGTGACATCCTAAATGATGTGGCATTTCAGACCAAGCAAATGACTTCAGAAATTTTTGAAATTAGTACCATTGGAAACTAGATTCAAAGAGATTTCCAAAGGTATATTATGAGTTTTGTAATTGTAAGAATAAAGTGGTTAAACATAATTACTGTAAACCCTTAACTCTGCCTCGTTTGAAATTTCAGTTTCGGTATATTATGTGCACCTCATTTATATACCCCATTCATTGTATTCAATCACCTTAAAACCTTACCATATTGCACATAAAACTAAATTAACATGTTATAAACAATACCAAATCAAATTTTCCAATGTTCATGCTTTAAATTATCATATTAGGTAGTCATTAACATAAGCACACACATGTTGTCCTCTAAGTACCAAAATGCATAACTTTTGCAATTCCAATCCAATTGCTTTAAAACTTTGTTTCTTTATCCTAACAACATAATTCTTCATTTCCATACATAATCTGATGATTTAATGCATTAGACCAAAATTTGGTAGCCAAATACACAAATGTATATTTTTAGGCAGCAACCATTTTTCACATAAGTCTCATATTCCAATCCACTTTTCATGCATATTACTTCATCTTCATTATATTTCCTCACTTAATTTACATCACACACACATTACACAATATTATAAGAGTCCTTTAAACATAGGTCATCTAGGGTTTTTGCTCACATCATTTCCATACATGAAATTTTTTGAACAATTGCATCAAACATGCTAAGTTAAGTGTGCTTGACAACAGTCTATCATCAATTTCATAAAATCCATGCATAATCTCCATGACCTAATTTTCCAGCTACCAAAAACTTAAATTTTAGCAAATCATAATAAGAAATAAAAACATATATAAGAAGAACTAAGTAAAAACAACTTGAAAAACATAAAATTCATTTAAAATTACCTTAGGAATGATTAATCTTTAACTTAGAAGATGAAAAGAAGGAAAAAGGAAGAAGAATTTGAAGAATGGAGAGTGGAAGGAGCGTCATATGTAATTAGGCTTCCTAATTACAAATTAATTTATTTTATTTTTAATTAAATAAAAAGTCAAGGAAGGGTCCAATCAAATGGTAACACTTGTTACCATTCCATTGGTTCCTTCCTTTTAATTATCCTTAATTATTTTATTTTATGTTTTTATTAATATTTTCATTCCATACATAACATAACATAAATACATACATTAATATACATCCATACATACCTAAAATGCCCCTAAAATGCCCCTCTCTTTCCATGAAATTACCAAAATACCCCTACTTTCAACCTAACTTATTTTTAGCTCTAATTTCTTTCATGACTTCTAATATACATTCTAACATATACTTTCACATAGAATAACATGTTTAACATATCAAAACATTACATTCCCTTTATGCTTTCATTCTAAGACATCATTTAAGGCATGTTTCATAAATCATTT
>CANYBF010809823.1:0-17588 GCA_948192965.1 Dalechampia spathulata
TGGAATGTATTCTGTAAGTACAAAATACACAAATTTGGCCAATTGGGGAAGCGGGCCCCCCACCTCTATACTATTCATAGTGAATAGTAACCTAGGCCTAAAATGCAACATTTTGCATTCTATGTATCCTACCATGCGTAGGTAGGTATGAAATGTATTCTGTAAGTATAGAATACACAGAATTGACTAACAGGGGTAGTGGGCCCCGTTTTTACTAAGCGGGCCCCATAACGCAGTGGGCCCACGAAATGGCATTTGCGATGCCAAACGTTGTGCTTTGCATAAGGCAACTTGGAATTATATTCTGTAAGTACATAATACACAGAATAGGCAATAGGGGCAGCGGGCCCCGTTTCTGTTTAGTGGGTCCCACCTATGTACTATTCACGATGAATAGTACCCGGGGCCAAAAATGCAATACTTTGCATTTCAAGTGTTTTATCCCCTCGTACATGGCAGGGAAGGTGTTCTGTGCATACAGAACACCCAGAATACGCGGTGGGTCCCGCCAGGCGCCATGGCGGGCCCCACTAGTTCTGAAATGTTCTGTACACCAGAACATACAGGGAAGTCACAGAGGCCTAAATGCATAACAGGGATTGATATCAAAGACTAAATCCTAGCCAAATCAATAAAAACCCGAAGCTATGTAATAGTGAAAAGTCAGGGTCAACACAAACACTATAAAATTCCTTGAATTTATGAGTTGTGCAACTAAGAGAAAATTTTTCTACATACCTAATACATGAAATACTTTTCATAATTTTACTTTATATAATTGAATTGAGATACCACCATTGTACTACCAATATGAGTAATTAGTAATTCTGAATTATCTACAATTACCATGACTGTATAACTTCATACTTGACCAAGTTCATCGACTTATCTTTATTTCTTATTATATGATTTGAACAACTTATACAATCATTCTTGTGATTAAATTTGTAACAAGTAGTTGCAAAGGCCATTTCTTCCTTATCATGTTGGTAGAGTTATACTTCTTTAATTATAAAAGAAGCTTTAAAATCCCATTATGCTTCTCTAGGAGTTGATTCAACATTATTGCTTTCAATTCTTTTATTCCAGCAATCTTAAGCAAATTGACCTTTCTTGACATAATTGTAACATTGACTATTATGTCATTGACTTTTTTTTGTCTCCTTTATTGGTATGGTTGTTATTATTACTCTCATCTTACTCCCTTTTATTGGAAGTTTATTTTTTGGTGTTCCTTTACCAATTTCTAAGATTTTTCTCATTTCTTTCTTTGAAATTTTTCTTACAGGTGAAGAGAGCTTTTTCTTCATCTTTGATTGTGGCTCCAACCATTTGTTTAGCTAACATTTATTGATTAGCTATAAAACTTTCTAACTATAATGGAGTAAGAGTTAGACCTTGGGGTCTTTGATCTTAGTTTTGATGTTAACAAATCATATTTATATTATTAATAAAGTGTTTAGCCTCATGATTATTGATTTTAATGTTTATAAGCAATTCATTTAGCATTTGACATGTTTTATGAATTTTCAGGGTGTGTATGGTCGTACCACCAGTTGATACGGGCGTACCACAAGACATTTTGGAAATCTGCTTTGATTTACATTTTTGGCAGAAGGTTTGGTATGGGCGTACCACTTACCATGTATGATCGTATGAAAGCCATTTCCCAAATTAGCATTTGGTATTTTAGGAGTCGTATGGGCGTACAGTCGTACGCAACTCTGAACAATAACTTTTATGTTTTAATTAAATATGTTTCAATGGTTCTTTTTGCATTTATTACATCCCTAATGATCATTTGAGCTAGAAAAAATGTATATTATTATGGATTAACCTTATTGAAGATAAGAAATCAATTCTTGATCATTAATTTCTTTATTGAGCTAATTTTTATATGATTTATGTATTTCTTGATTTCTTGAGTTTTAAATCTCTTAAAAAGGATTTTTAGGTTTTCAATCCTTATTTTTCTATTAGGTTATGTTTTGAGAGATAGGAAGGGATTGTGTTTGAGCGAGATTTTATGTGAGCCTTGGGAGAACATATTTTGGGAAAACACTTGGGTATTACTAGAATTATGATTCTAGGGTTGTAATCTTTGTTGAAAGATTAGTGAAAACCTAAGTTGTTTGCTTGGGTAAGTGAATGTAGGTATCTGTTAGCCAAACCACTATAAATTTCTTGTGTTCCATTTTTCCTCTCTCTAATGCTTATTTAATTATATTGTTATCATTTACTTAGATATTTCAATTGATATAAGAGCTTGGGCTTTATTTTTTAAGAATTAACATTGTTAGAGTTAAGATCAAATGACAACATATTATCTAGAGAGTCAATCTTACATAAAACCCCCTTTCTTTAATGGTATAAATTACTCTTTTTGGAAACATCAAATCAAGATATTTTTGGAGAGTGATGGAGTTGATTTGTAGAATTTAATTGAAAGTGATTATATTCTTCCTACAACTATAATTGAAGGCATTTCCATATTGAAGCCTAAGAGTGATTAGAATAGTGAAGAGAAGAAGGTTAATGATAGGAATAAAAAGGCTATGAATATATTGTATTGTACCATCAGTGTCTCATTGTATGATCACCAAACAAATTTGGGATGCTTTAGAGATATATCATGAGGGCACAAATTAAGTGAAGACTAGAAAGCTTCAACTTTTAACTCATGAGTATGAGTTATTCACTATAAGGTAAAATGAGAGTATATCAGAGATGTATAATAAGCTCATGGTGATTACCAATGGTTTAATGAAGCTTGGAAAAATCTATGCAAGGGAGGACATCAACAACAAGATTCTTATAATTTTTCCAAAGAAGGATTGGGAAGCAAGGGTTACTTCCATTAAGGAGGCCAATGATTTATCTACTCTTTCAACTGATATGCTTCTAAGAAAGCTCCTTACTCATGATAACACCTTAAGGCAAGGCATTAAAGAGGATAAAAGAAAAAAAAAGGAGAAACATTTCTCTCAAAGCCATCAAGGAAGCAAGTGAGAAAGAAGAATCTACAAATGAAGAAGATGTTGAAGGTGAAATTGCTCTTCTTATTAAAAGAGTAAGAGATCTTGTTTTAAAGAAGGAGAAGCGTAAGAGAAATTCCAAGAGATCATTTAGAGAAATTCCAAGAGATCATTTGAAGTAAAAGAATACCAACATTGGAGAGCATGTTGCTAGTTTTTACTTCATGATAATAGAGGATGAAGAAGATCTTAATGAGGTAAGCTCTTTTAACCAATCTCTTAATTATAAGTTTGATGATGAGGTGAGTGCCTCAGAGGTACTTCTTGTTAAATGTGAGCAATTGGCTAGGAAAAATGAAGTTTTTAAATCTAAAAACTTAACTTTAATAACTGAGATTGATTGCTTGAAAATAGAAGTTGATGCTTCAACCTCTTCTAAAAAGGATTTTAAAAACTTATTTAAAAATATTGAAAATATTTCAATATTAAATGAGTCTTTGATAAAGGAAAATGAAGATTTGTGTTTGAAAAATGGGAATTTGAAAAGAGAAAATGAGCATTTAAAAGAAAACCTTTCAAAATTTGAAATGGGTGGCATTAAAATTGAGAGTATTCTTAAATGCCAAAAGCTCAAATTTGATAGGAAAGGATTGGTTATGACCAAAATACCCACTCTTCATTAAAAGGCCTCAAAATTTCTTAAAGCTCCTCCTATAAAGGAGGTTTCCAAGAGAGATGAAAGTAAATGAGTTGAAAACTCCAATGCTAAGAGGTTTAAGACCTCAATTAGAATTCAATTGCATAAGAATTACAATTGTGAGGTAAAACATTTCAATGCAAAGCCAAAAAATATGAGTTTGCATTTAAATGTCAAAATTGGAAATGACATGAAAAATGAATAAAGGAAAGTTTATTTTCATAGACTAAGAAGTTGGAAGTCTTAACCCTTCCTTGGTCATTGTCATTATTATGGCAAGTTTGATCATTCTAATTATAAATATTTTATAAGGTTAAGTCACTTGAGATAAATTCCAAATGACTCATGTGAAGGTAACCTCCATGGACCCAAATACATTTGGGTACCAAAAGTGAATTGAAGTTATTTTGTAGGTTTGCTTAAAGTTCACAAGAAGGAATTAGGTGGATATTCAAGTAATAAGATAAAATGAAGCCTCTTTTGCATTGGTTAATTGAAAAATGAAGGAATGAGACTATGCAACTTCTTAGGGGGAGTTTTAGAGCTTTATGTTATTGTGTTGTGTTTGTTAGATTGTCATGTGTGTTGATTATGTTTATGCTTATTCAAGTTAATTGAAATTAGTTGATATTGATTGTTTTGATATGGTTGGTATTGATTATGTCTTGAACTTTATTTTTATTTTGAAATATGATTTTAAACATTATTATTTTAAAAACACACCTTCATGTATGAAAAGGTGTGTATGAAGATATATATTTAAAGTTTAAATTGGTATCATATATTTCACATATTTCAACGACTTATTTTCTTTTTGATGTAACCAAAGGGGGAGAAGTTTGGTGACATGGCTTTTTATGCATTTTGAAAATTTACTTTTGATGATGTTGACATTTTCATGTAAGAAAATATGTATTTGTTGGTGTTGTTGGCTATGTTTAATCAAAACTAAGCTCATTGATTACTTCTCTTGCATTATGGATAATGCATAGTTGAGGGGGAGTATGAATTGCAAGGTTGCAATTGGTTAGGGGGAGCTAATTTTGATTAAAAAGCCATTTGGGGTTTGTCAATATCAAAAAGGGGAGATTATTGGACCTTGGGATCCTTAATCTTAGTTTTGATGTTAATAAACCATGTTTATGTTATTAATAAAGTATTTTGGCCTTATGATTATTGATTTTAATGTTTACAAGTAATTCATTTAGCATTTGACATGTTTTATGAATTTTTCAAGGTGTGTACTGTTGTATCACCAGTTGGTACGAGCGTACCACAAGGCTTTTTGGAAATCTACTTTGCTTTGCATTTTTAGCAGAAGATTTGGTACAGGCATACCACTTACCATGTATGGCCGTACGAAAGCCATTGCCTAAATTAGCATTTGGTATTTTAAGAGCTATATAAGCATATGCCTTAAGAGTACGATCATACATGACTCTGAATAATAACTTTTTTATTTTAATTAAAAGCGTTTCAATGGTTCTTTTTGCATTTATTGCATCCCTAACAGTCATTTGAGCTAGAAAAAACCTATATTGTTGTGGATTAACCTTATTGAAGGTAATAAATCAATCATTAATCATTAATTTCTTTATTGAGCTCATTTTTGTATGATTTATATATTTCTTGATTTATTGAGTTGTAAATCCCTTAAAAAGGATTTTTGGGTTTTCATTTCTTATTTTTCTCTTGGGTTATGTTTTGAGAGATAAGAAGGGATTGTGATTGAGTGAAGTTTTGTGTGAGCCTTGGGAGAATACATTTTGTGAGGTTTAGTATGAGCCTTTGGAAAAACACTTGAATATTACTAGAATTATGATTCTAGGATTGTAATCTTTATTGAAAGATTAGTGGAAACCTAAGTTGTTTGCTTGGGTAAGTGGATGTAGGCATTTGTTAGCCGAACCACTATAAATTTCTTGTGTTCCATTTTTCCTCTCTCTAATTCTTGTTTAATTGTATTGTTATCATTTACTTGGAGATTTCAGTTGGTTCTTAATCCCATCCACATATAACAATAAAAATAACAATGTATTATGATAATAAACGATAAATGATAATTCTCCTTATCCGTGTTGTAGAGTTTGCATTCTTTTGATCCATCTTAGAAATCTTTAAATGCATTGCTTTTACCTTAGTAATGTATTAGTTGATCATCTTATCATGTTATGAGAGTGTCCTTAGCCCATTCTTAAGTTGTTTTATCTTTACAAACAAATATGTTAATGCATCACACATCTCCTTTAATGTTTTAGCTTCTTTTATATGTTGCAAAAGATCATCCTCAATTATTACTAAAAGTGTGTACATGGCCTTATCACTCCTAATTTTGTATAATCTAAGTTCTTTTTAGTCAGTTGGTGGTGTGTGGTTTTATTATCCTTAACAACACTCCATAGATTCTACCCTAACAAATAATATTAGATACAAGTACTCCAGTTATTGTAATTACTATGATTGAGCTAGATGAACTAGCCAGATTCGCCTTAGTGACTTGGTAATATTGTTGATAACAAGGTAAGTTTTATCCTTAACAATAACTTCATAATCCTCGATCGTGCACCTTCCTTCATTATACTAATTATTGATTTTTTCACTCTGAAATCAAATGTTAGATGTCTTAGATATAATTTAAATAATCAAAAATACTATTTAACATGCTTTTTTATTAATAATATAAGAGAAAATTACAACTCTCATAATATTTACTAGAATAATTTTCTAGCTCACAATTTAATCTTCTTAATTTTTCTCTTTCTATCTCTCTCTTAAGCTCTCTCTTGGATGGATGATATAAATGACAAACTAACTTATGCTATTATAGGAAAAAGGGAATAATTTTAGAGTACACATTATACTTAGCCCTTATGAAACCAAATGATCTATTTTGACCATACAAAACACTTTGATTCATATTAAACCAAGTAAACAACTTCTTTACCACTCATTTCACCTCACTCATGTTAAACCAAACAACTCCTCTTAAACCACACAATTCATTTGACTTAAGTCAAGTAGCTTAATTTTGTTTACATAAAATCCTTAGACTCTAATTTAACCAAATAGCATAACAATAGTCACATAATTTATTTATTCAAATTTGAATCAAGTAGTTTAATTACAACCATACAAAAATATATTAATCAGATTATGATTTATGTTAATTTTTGACATATCATTCATATGTATATTATATATTTATCCTGGTGTTATTAATTGATAGAATCTCATTGATAAACGTAAGATCTCATATATTAGATTTGGATTCATTAAACGAGGATAAAATATTTTAAAAGGTTATATATATTTTTAGAAGTCCATTTTTCCAAGTGTTGCATTATTTTATTATTATATTAGTAATCATAAGTGTTAGTATTTTTTATATCATAAAATAATATCATACATTGGTAATGAGACTTGTAATGGAGTCTTATAGATTAATACAATTAAACAAGTTGACAACAAATTTATTTGTGATTCAATTCAAAAAAATTTGAAACTAAAAATAAATTTGATGTAATTTTGAAAGCTCACAAGTTTAGATCCGTAAAAATAAAATAGAATTGAATTGTGAAAAATAATATGATAAAGAGATTGGATTAGGGAATTAAGAGAAAGAAGATAGGAAGAATTTGGAGAAGACAAAGGTTTAGGTAACCGGGCTTTAAAAAAAGAAAAAAATATATATATTTTAAATAATAGATTTTAGTTTTTTAAATTTTTGTTACATTAGATCTAAATTAAATTTTTATTAATTTTTTTAAATTATACATTAAATTTTTATTAAACTTCGTAAAACCTTTTTTACAGATATTTTTTAAAATGCGTTATTTTTAAATATTTTACATGAGTGAGACATTTTTCGAACATTTTTAAAATTTTTGACAATTGTGTACATTTTTTTTTCAAAAAATAAGGTTTCATGTGAAAAAAATGCTTTCAAATTTTATTTTTTATTTTTAATTAAATTATTGTACGTTTTAAAGAAAAGAAGTAAATAAATACTTTTTCAAAAATAATTTGTAAAAAAAGTATTAAAAAAATTAAAAATCAAATAATCAATTTAAAACAATTTAAAAGGTGCTTTTAACATGAAGTAGAAAGTGAAATGCACGCTAAATCATCTTTTAATATTAAATAAACCTAACTATGATCATGAATGATGAAAAAAATAACAAAAAAAAATCCTAAATTAAAAATTGTTAATCAAAAAATAAAATATATGAGAAATCAAGTTTTATTTTCTTTTTAATTTCAATAAATCTGACAAATTAATGAGGAAATTCTCTACTAAATCTGCTTTTATTTCAGTAATTAGCCCAACCCATCATCTAACTTTGACAATTAATTTTTGACTAGATTTAGAAATTAATTCACATTGAAATTAAACTTTAGGAATGGGATATTAAATAATTCAAATTATTAAATGTGCTACACATTATTTTTTAATGAATAATCTTTGTATAAAATAAAACCAGAAGATGAACAAAAAAAATTAAATAAAATAATGATTGATGTCATGAATCGTACAGCCATCAGTCTGCTGAAGAATCACCACTACTAAACATTGGCCAATCAATGGTTTTTTCCTTTGTTTTTTTAACAAGCCATTTAATAGTTAAAGCTACAAATTAACACGGCCGATAAATAGGTTATATGCCCTGTAGACCTTCCTCCCTATGGCTAAACCCAACTCAATCTGCCGGACAAGTGCTTATAATTTTAAGAACATCACTTCATTAATGGCCCTTTGTGAAGATGCATTACAGCAAGTTTTTCAGGTTTCAGAGCTTTCCTTTATCGCACATTCACTGCGCAGATGTGGAATTTCCACCAGCGACCCAGTACTGCTTGACGGCAATCAGTATTTTCTCAGGAATTAGAGGACCATCTTCATGGTCAACCATTTTGGTATCCCATCTCATTCCTGATACTATTTTTCTTACCTTAATTACCACGTCAACTTCGTCCCGGAATATTACTGCACCTTCTGGACGTAATATCCGATCCATCTCTAGAAGAATCTCCTCATAGTTACATCTGCATTATTTTGTTAACAGCTATTACATTAACATGAGGAAAAAAGCAACAATATGACGAACAAATAACTGGTTAGGCCATACAGTCTGCTTTTCCTGTTAAAAGTTATTAAAAAAGAAAAATTTCTAAGACAGGTATCTAGTTCCTTTACTTCTATTAGTTATGTTTTATATCCCTTGAGTTGTTGACTTGAGATTTCTAGAACATGACTCAGAAACATGTGATGTCTTGTTTTAACTGCAGCTAGATTACGAGTGTTCCAAAACTGCAGCTAGATCATGTTCTGCAATAAACTGCTGCGAACCCGTTCAAACCATGCGTAAACAGGTGAAAATTTGTAGAATGAAGTTACTTTTCATGACCTAGACACCCTAATTGGCCTACCTGTTTACGTATGCAGAAGAATGTGTATGATAGACGGAGAATGTTTACGGTCGACAGTATGAGCAACTGAAGATCAACCAATATTTGAAGGTGAAATAACCAAATTCAATACTTACTTGCCCCTGTACAAACTGAAAACGCTATTGGCATGAATAAGGTCATATGTTCTTGGGTATGTTGAAAAAGCTTCACACCTGAAACAGATGAAAAAAGATCAGTCACCCCATATGGAAAAGGCTAACAGAAACTTAACCCAAAAAGGGCTTAGAGTTTTTCACATGTTTGAAATGGTAGTGATCAAAACCGATGGAAGAATAGGGCTACTTAATCTTCCTGATATATCCAGATTAAGGCACATAAATAGTTGACTAAATATGCAACAAGCGAGGTTAAACAACTGGTGAGGTCATAGAGCATGCAGTTGCTAAATGCTTAGAAAATCATACCACTCATGATAAATTCCAATCAATCCTCTCTCATATATGACACCGAGCGTTGTTTTCTCAGCTATGGTGGGCACAACATTCATAACCCATAACTTGGGAGACTGGAGTGCAGCAGCGAATCCTCCCAACCCAGCATTCATATCCATAATGTTCCGGTACCTCCCTGTGTCAATCAGCCTGTTGATTTTCTTATAAGCACTTACATGCCTTTTCCAAATCTTGCTGTCCTCCTGATATGATTCAACAGAAACTCCAGGAACAGAACCACCGGCAATTCTGGGAGGAACAGTATAAAGCCTTTCTGGAAATGCCTTCAATTCCCAACTGGCAACTTCATCTGGACTACCGACTTCAGGATATGGAGTAATGCATGCCTCCATTTTCTTGTACCTATTAGCCACAACAGTTGAAAAAAATTCAATTGAACATAAGCACAACTCAGTTATTTTAGATTAAAGAGCAAACAATTATGTTCGGAAAATATGAACTGTCACAAATTGCTGCATGAGGTATTCTATGTACATGGCTTGGTGATGTGACTAGTTAATTCAAATTATATTTCTACAGGCTCATACCACACATCATCAGGGTCCGAAGATTTGCAAAATGCAGCTTGAAAAGTATCGCGTCTAGCAGGACAGGATTTAGCATCTACTCTCTTTTGCCAAACGGCCATTTCACCCTTCTCATATTTTTTTTCCCAGCAAAGAAGTTTAGCAAATTCTTCGATCTTTCTTTGTTCCTCCTCAAGTTCGTTCTTGGGACGTTGCCATGCTCTGTAATTATTCTGCCAATTGATTGGAGGACCAGAAAGCACCCAGTAACCACCAGGTCTCAGAACTCGGTCAACTTCCATCATGTACATTCCCTCTACAAGAACCACACGAACAAAAAGATCATTCGAAGAGCAACTATGAAAAATAATGATAAAAGCAATTTCTTTATCTGAAGTTCCCACCATTCGACCACCATTGAATTAAGCAACGAGAGCAGTGAGCCATGTCAAAGGCTCTAGATGGATATGGCATCTTTATGGTACCGAGAACACCAATAATAGCAGGTACACCTCTTTCCAGAGCAAATTGAACCTGCGCTTCATGAGAGTCTCTCGGTGCAAATGACATGGCAATAACATTTCTGCTCCAAAGGTATGCACCCCAACTAGCAACCTAAAGATAACAATTGACATCATCAAGTAGCAACTGTTTCAGCTGAACAAAAGATTTTAAGCATATTAAGTAACATACCCCACAACCGGTGTCCAATGCATTTCTAACAGTCCCATTAGAAATTGGTATAACCGAAGCTAACTGATCGATATACTTATCTGCTCCTTGTGGAAACTGTGTTCCTCCACCAGGAAACCGAAACACATTGCCTTCATACTGGACCCAATTCTGAATAGCCTTTTCAACTGTCAGGCTCTTGTACGGTGCATTTGCATACGGTACATAGTCACGACTTTTAGGCCATGGAAATGGAGTCACATAACCTTTGGGAGCTGGAATCAGACAATGAAGCTTCTCTCTCTCTGAAGGGCAATGCCTCTCTCTATAGAACATATTTTCTCGAGGGAAAGTCATAGCACGCTTCTGATCTTGGCATGGCGTGTAATCGATATAACGGTCCTTACAAGGCTTAAAAACTTTAGATTTTGATTCAGAATCCCTGACAGTACTAAGTTCACCACCATGATGGGTCTCAAAATTTAGACTTGGAACCAAATTGCAGTCTCCAGTACTTTTAGTGATCTCCATGGCAAGATTGTCTGCTTTCCCAAATCCACTTCTCTGCCATGCTCCTAATATATAGAAAAAACAGCATAATCCAACCACTACAAAGATTTGTACAGAACTCCTGGTTCTGCTATCAATCAAACCAGTTTTCAATGCCATTGAACCCTGAAATCATTACCAGATTAATTCAGATTCAGTAAGAAATTCACTTAATAGATCCACATATCAAAGAAAAATTAGAATCCTAGATGTGATATTTATGGAACAATGATCAAAAGCAAAAAGATAGTACAGAACCCGTGAATTAGAAATAAAATCCAAATTATTAAGCTCTTAAACTTAAGTTAATAAACAAGAACTAAGCATTACAAACTAAAACCAACACTAAGATTAAGGAAAAGTAAGTATGAAATTAGTCTGCAAACGGAATTTTACATAAAAGAATGTCAACATATTGGGTTCATCTGTTAGGTACCGGATAAAATATGACGAACCCAGTTTTTCTTGTGAAAGGAAGATGTGAACTTTAAGCAGCTAAATGAAGCTAGTAAATAATCCAAATCTGATAGGAATAAACCCACTTCAAAAAACCAAAAATAATACCAAATCACTAAACCAAAAGCACAGGTTTTACTTCTAAATAGAAACAAAGATCAAAATAGACTCGATAAATCAAGAAAATGAAAAAGAAAGCAGGCAAACCAGTGGCATGAAAGCAGTAACAATCTGAAGTATTTCCTTTACTTTTGATTTTTTTAATTAATGTGATGGGTCTCTCTTTCGTTGTGTTTCTTCAATGTCATGCACCGTATGAAAGTTATTATTATACTTCTCTTGCATACTTCTTCGAGGGAAAACATATTTAAACCTTCCAACTTTACTGGGTTTTGGACCTAAATTCCTCGATTTCAGTCTGTAAGATCTAGGTGGAACTACTCATTTTGTTTTAAACAAACTTGATCTGAACAAAATTAATCTTAATTCAGAATCAAAAAATTGATTTTAGTTTGATTTGTATTTAAACAAATGAGTTGTTAATAGAAATTTGATATATTCTTGAAATAATAAATTAATTATTATTTGAATAAGAATTAGATTAAATAATTATGGATGGATGGTAAACTGAAGAATATAGAAACTATTGATCTATTTGGATTAATTCTTTTGAAAATATCTAAAATAAAGTCGACATATAGAGATTTCATATTCAAGAATTCATCAAATAAATTAGGTTATAAAAGTATATATGAAAAATCTTTGAAATCTTCAAAATGACTTAACAACAAAAAGATATTTTAAGTTGATAAAAGATAAAATTGTTCCTTCTATAATTGATCAAATGTCAAAATGACCAACTGTTATAGTAATTTGATATAACATCTTTGAAAGTACTGGTAAATAAGACTCTACTATACATAAATAATATAACCTTTAATGAGTTTATATCTACAAAGAAGGATATGTATATTATCCTAATAGGGCAAAAACATGTATATGAAACATTATCAAATTTATAATTAAATTTGATGTTTATGGTTAGATAATTTCTCGAAATAGGTCAAATAGTTTGGAATATTATGTATTTGGTGTAAAAGGGAAAAATTTCTTGATTTGGGATGATAATGTGGCAAGCACACAGACATTGAACTTTAGTATAACTCACAAACAAATGTCAATCGGACCAACTTTCAAGAAATATATAAATATTATTGAAAAACATGTAATCATTGAGAAATAATTAATTTTTATCAATAAAATTATTATTAAAAATTGTATAATTATATCGTAATGATTAAAAAATGATATAATTATTAATAATAATTTATGAAATTGGAATTATAAATAATAATAACTTATATTATTATTATTTTGTAATGATTATGAAATTGATGGATGGTAATTTTAATATTATTAATAATGTAATATTTAATATTAAATGATATTAGTAGTATTTTTATAATTATTAATAATATTAGATGAGTAGTATATGTATAATTATTAATATTATTATTTGTGAGTATTAATTGTATAAATTATTATTATTGTTAATATGTTATACAAATTATTATTGATAAATTTTATTTGTATAAATATTTGATATTATTATTATTATTATTATTATTATTATTATTATTATTATGTATTGTTAGGATAATGTATTATTATTAGTAGTAGTAGTTATAATTATAAGTATTATTTACTATAATTGTGATTTATTCATCTAATTATTTATCATGATTTATATATTATTAGTAGTTGTAATTAGAATTGTTATTTATGTAATTATTATTTATTAATGGTTATTATTTGAGACTGTTTTTATTATTAGTATTAATGTTGTTATTATTATTTGTCATTATTATTATTATGTATTATTATTATTATTATTATTATTATTATTATTATTATTTATAATTATAAGTATTATTTACTATAATTATTATTTATTCATGTAATTATTATTATGATTTATATTATTAGTAGTTGGAATTAGCATTGTTATTTATGTCTTTATTATTTATTAACAATTGTTATAATTATTATTAAGAAATGATTGATTGTGTTTTCATTATTAAAATTAATTTATTATTATTATTATTATTATTATTATTATTATTATTATTATTATGTATTGTTAGGTTTATGTATTATTATTATTAGTGCTTATAATTATAAGTATTATTTACTATAATATTTATTAGGTAATTATTATTATGATTTATATATTATTAGTAGTTGTAATTAGCATTGTTGTTTATGTCATTATTATTTATTAATAGTTATTATTATTATTAATAAATGATTAGTAGTATTTTTATCATTAGTATTGTTAGACCCTAGGTTTTGATGTTTGAGTCCGTGTGAGTCAATTTAAGTTAGTTGCAATTTTTCATAGTATTTTCTATGTTGGTACAGGCGTACCAAATAGTCTAGTTGAGTGGTACGGCCATACGGCTGACCGTACTTAGTGAGTACTGTGTTATTGAGTTTGGTAAGGGCGTACCATTGGATGATACGGTCGTACGCGAACTCGCAGGAAAAATGGTTTGTCAGTAAACCTATTTTGGTACATGCGTACCATTAGTGGTACGATCGTACGTGAGCTCATAGGAAAATTGCTTGTCAGGGAATTTGGTTTGGTACGAGCGTACCAAGTGATGGTACGACCGTACCATATTCCCCTCTTATTTTCCAACAGATAGTTTTGAATCTGTACGAGCGTACATGACTGGTAAGGCCGTACGTGACTTATAAAATAGACTTTTAATTCTGTTAAACGGTTAGTTTTTATAAAGATTCTTCAATACTTTCATTTCTAACGTGTCAAACTTTGCAGAGCAATTTCCTTTGAGCAATATTCATTTGTTTCAAGTAAGTTTAAGCTTGTATTCCTCAAATACTTCTTTGTTTGTATTCTTATAACCTAGAGATTAGGTTTTATTATTGTGGGATTGGTGTGTGATTAATCCTTGGGGATTAATTTGTATTTGAGAAGATTGTGAGGATTGATATTGTAAAGGTTAAAGTGTAAGCCTTGAAAACACTGGGGTATTGGATTGATTTGGAAATTCATTGTGCAATTTGATTATGAAATTAGTGGAACCCTAAGTCGAGACTTAGGAGAAAGTGGAAGTAGGTAAGAGTTTGGCCGAACCACTATAAATTGCACGTGTTGCCATCCGTAGGAGGAATTTCATTTGGTATCAGAGCATTTGGTGCTCATTTTCAAAAGAAGTAAAATTCTTGAGCTAAAGATCCTATTGCAACCATTGAGAGTCAATCATTTACAAGACCCCCATTCTTCAATGGAATGAATTATCCATATTGGAAGCATCGAATGGAAATGTTCTTGGATAGCAACGAAATTGAATTATACGATTTGATGAGGAAAGAGTACTCACCTCCGACAATCACAATTGATGGTATTGTCTCTCTTAAGGATAGAGATGATTAGATAGTAGAAGAATTGAATGCAAACTTCCAAAACAAAAAGGCAATGAACATTCTCTATTATGTCATAAGTCGTGAAGAATTTGGTAGAGTATCCTATTGTGTTATGGCAATACAAGTTTGGACTGCTTTAGAGACTCACCTTGAAGGAACCAACTAAGTACGAAATAAGAAGATTCAGTTGCTGACTTATGAATATGAGTTATTCAAGATGAAGATAAATGAATCAATTTCTGAGATTTACAATCGACTCATAGTGATCACGAATGGATTGATGAAGCTTGGCAAAATGTATCAAAAAGAAGATATCAATAACAAAATCTTGCGAGTGTTACCAAAGAAGGATTGGGAGGCTTGGGTGATATCAATCGAGGAAGCAAATGATCTGGCTGTGTTATCCACTGATGTACTTCTAGGGAAGCTTCTCACATATAAGATTACCCTCAAACAAGGGGTAGAGGAAGACAAGAGAAGAGGGATTGCACTCAAAGCTACAAAAGAGAAAGATTCCTCTTCCACAAGCGAAGGAGACCTCGAAGATGAAGTGGCTCTTCTCTCCAAGCATGTCAAAAACTTTCTTATAAAGAAGAAGAAGCAAGAAAGGGATGGCAAGAAGCCATTCGAGCAAATAAGGGACTTCAATCGAAGGGACTCCAATCGAAGAGATAATCCAAGAAGGAATCAAGCCATTTTGCTTTGAATGCAACAAACCGGGACATATGAGAAATGAATGTCCTCTCCTCAACAAGCCATCCAAGTCTTTCAAAAAGAAGGCATTAAAGGCTACATGGGATGATGACACCGATTCAAATGATGAGATGTCCGATGATGAAGGAGCAACCAATCTATGCTTCATGGCATTCCTAAATGATGAGGAAAAAGATGAGGTAACTACATCATCTCAATCTTGTTATAGTAATGATGAGCTTAATGATGATGATGATTGTAGTGCATTAGAAGCATTATTGGAAAAGTATGATCTCTTGATTAAAAAGCACAAATCTCTTAAGAATAAACATGCATGTATTATTGAGGATAAAAATGTTTTACGAAATGAGTTTGATTCTTGTAAAACAAAACTTGAGAGTCTTGAAAAGGAAAACAAGATTTTGAAAGATGAAAATGATAAGCTTTCAAAAGAAAAAGATTTATTGAAAGACAATTTATCTAGACTTGAACAAGGTGAGGTTAAAATAGATACTATTTTGAAACACCAAAAACTTGGTGGTAATAAAGAGGGTCTTGGATTCAATCAAAACTCCTTCTATACCTCTAAAGGAACAGTTTTTGTTAAAGCCTCTACCTCAAAACAAACTTCAAATGATTTGAAAAGAAACACATTCATCCTAAGACTCAAAAAGCATATAAGCATGCAAATAAGGTGCATCATTGCTCATGCTCTTGCTTACATAATCACAATCATTCTCATGCATCTAAAAAGAAAAATGTGCATAATCATTCTAGGTTTAGAAATGTTGTATGCCATTATTGTAATAGAAAGGGGCATGCTACCAATAGATGCTTCATTAGAAAAATGCATTGGAATGATAATGTAGATGCTTCTAACCCCCAAGGACCCAAATACATTTAGGTACCTAAGAAGAAGTAAATGAATTTGTTTTGACAGGTATGCTTAAGATCCAAGGTTGATGAAAACAAATGGTATTTGGATAGTGGATGCTTAAGGTATATAACTTGGAATGCAAGTCTCTTCTCCCACCTTGAAGAATATTTAGGAGAAGATGTAACCTTTGAAGACAATGTGTTGACCCTGACTTTTCACACTCGTGTAATATTAGGTTTCTGTTGATTCAGCTCTGTATTTGTCATATCCTAATTTTCATAGCCTCGCTATATGCATTTATTTTATTCATATGTTACAGTAACTAATTAACAAATGCATAAAATGCATTGATTGGCAATGATGCCTGGTATGTTTAACAAGTTCTTATATGATAAAGCATGGTTTAAGATGGGCATGTATAATTTAAAGTAAAGTAAAGTAATGGTATATTAAATGGTAAGGTAGGATACTAATGGAATTATAATAAACGTTAAGGTTATAATTGAAAATATAAATTATGTAGGACTTGTATTCGTAATATATTAGATGTTATAATGATGTTTTAATTGCTAAGGAGGGGAGGAGAGAAAGTTTAGTAAGGAATCCCTATTGGTTTGCCAAGTGTCCATTTACTATTGGATCCTTCTTAGCATAGTGATGATGATGATGATAATGATGATGATGATGATGATGATGATAATGATGATGATGATGATGATGATGATGATGATGATGATGATGATGATGATGATGATGATGATGATGATGATGATGATGATGATGATGATGATG
>CANYBF010809824.1:0-57198 GCA_948192965.1 Dalechampia spathulata
CATGACATCTGGGAGTGTGAATGCCTAACAGAGCGAGAGAAAATGAGGAAAGGCATGCTGGATCATATATTACAGGATTCCATAATGGAATCGTATATTATATTTCCTCCTTCGTGAGTTGAGTCTCGAGACATAGGGATAAGAAAAGGGCCTACGGGCCAAGATTACAGTTGTCCTCCTTCGGGAGTTGAGTACCGGTACATAGGGATCCAGCATGGAAATATATTGTGCACAATAAGGGAAAAAGGAAAGAGGAAAGAGAGTACAGAACAGGAAAAGAAAACGGGACAACATAGCATTGCATCATATTGCTTGTTATTTGACATGTTTGTCTATGTTTTATGCGTGTATGATAGCTAGTGCCACTGAGTCTTCGACTCAACGTTTATCAATTGATGAACGCAGGTTCCGAGCCTACGGTAGAAGGCCCAGAGCAGTGATTGCTAACGTCAGCGGAGAGGCGAATTCAACAGCGAATCCCTGTCTCAAGGTGGTCTGGAGTAGCCAAGCATATTTTCCTTTTTGTAGCCTCGTATTGTAGCTTGTATATATGAGAGAGGCAGTAATGTATTTGTAGTTTGGTGGTGGTCTGTACAGTTATTGTAATCAGAACCTTTGTATATTAATGAATATACTTGTTTATAGACATGTTCATTCAATTGAATGTATGTTGTTATCCAGGGTTATGTTTGGTTCTGTTTACTGATTTTACCGCCACACTATCTGTTATCCCCATACGACATCTATTTATACGTGTACAAGCATCCCTTGTAGTGTATACAGTGGTTTTCCATACGGGAGGTCATTGTGTATGCTACGGGAGCATGTTACTCCAGGTATGGGCTGGGCGTAACGAGGACATCATTTTTTTCATGACAATCAAAGTCTTTGCCCTATCATCGAGAAGGGCCCTTTCTTCCAAATATCTAATTGGAGGCACCATCCATAAATCTATTTCTATAAGAGTCATGATTATGTCTTCCTTTCCTATTGATGGTTAGAACAAGTTGTTATGGCTAACATCATGCACCTTATCTCTTGCAGTAGTGTATTTTGCTAAAATACCTCTTGATTGTCTACCTGAGGTATGTGCTAAATTTTGTATACATACCCCAACTCTTTTGCCTCAATCAAGATTTACTTAGCCTTGGCTTGATACTTGACCATATTTACTTCTTGAGACTCAAAAGTTCCTCCTATTAAGGCCTACAATAATTCATAATCTAAGGAATGACCAGATTCTCACCCTGTGCCTTAAAGGGATTCATTAACATTTCCTAGGTAATTGCTTCCCATAAAGTTACAGTCTCCTTTTTCAAGGCTTGTAATTCAGTTTACTAGTGGAAGATTGCTTGGAGTATTTGTTGATGAGTTTGTCCCATTAATTAGGATGGTGATGCTCCCCTCCTACTAAGAGGTTATCACCCCCTCTTTCCCCAACCATACCCTAACTCTTGATTATCGAGAATTTTCTCCTTGAGCTCGTGCACCTACATCATCAAGTTGTTTCATTATACATGTGTTTTTATGAGAGAACATAAGTGTTTGAAAGAAAATGTAGGTAGAAAGAAGGATTCTAATACAATTCCAGAATGCTTCTCTCCCATAAATGGTGTTAAATAATAACAAATGATAAATGTACTTATGTATAAGTTAAGGTTTTAATGGATACTTGTTAATGTTAAAGTCAATATAAGACATAAAAAGGATAAGAGAAATGGAAGAAAGTAGAATGTGTCAAGTTTATGTACCTAATTATAGAGGCAAATTACCTCTATATAGTAGAATAATAATTATATTTTGATGATGCTATTAAGTATTTTATAATAATAAGCTCACTCTTTAATGATAATTCCTACAAATCCAGTCAGTTATGGATTCATAAGCACTTGATCCTCAAAGGATAACATTTACCTATGCTAGTGAGGGCTTCTTATTGAGTCAAGTAAATGTTAACTAGCAAAGATTCTAAAGTCAAACCACACTAGCAAGAATTTTAATGTTGTGATGATTATCTAATCATTTTTACCATGAATAAAAAGATATACTTGGTTCATTTTATTAAATGAAATTCAATAATTTTATTGATGATGAGATCCTTTCCTTACAAAAATAAGAAATTTTTGTATAAACCTCATTTCCCATATAGAATCATAAATTCATTTATAATATAATAATACATGTCAATTTTCATTAAATGCTAATCATATATTAATTAATATTTCATTCATATATATATTAATTAATATTTATATAAATGAAAGGTAAAGTTCTCCCTTGAACTTGTATAGACAAGTTAAATAAGTAATTTTTCAATTTTCTAGAAAAATCAACCTTAAACTCTTAAACTTTCAAATTAAGAGTCAAGTTTTTCCCTCGTATGAAAAAGTCAAAGAAGTCATTTTTTAAAGTTTTTAGGCAAACTAACACTAAATTTTCATTCATTGAATCATTTAACCTTATTTTCTTATTTGATGAAAAAATAATTCAAACATTAAAAAATTAAAAAGATATATAAAAAGAACATAAATAGAAAAAGTGAAATTGTAAATCATTGAGATATCAATTAAAAACTCTAACAATTTAAAATCTCTAAATTCAAAAGTTATCATTTTCCATGAATATTGCGACTTAGATAAATCTAATTTTAAATATGAAAATTAAGTAAGATATAGTTGTTATGATTTAAAGATATAAAGATGAATTTTGAAAGATAATTTTATTCTTGTATGGATTGATGTAATTTAAAAAATTATATGAAATATTATATATTTAATTATTTGTAAGAATTAAAATGATATTTTTTAGGTCATTTTTCAAGAATTAAATGGTCCAATAATATGAATTTATCTAGAAACTTTTAAAATATCTTGTTTGACTTTTTTTTATATAAGTTTACAAAAGAATTTATATACTAACATAAATATATAATTATATTATTAATTAATGTAAAATCGATATGTGTATTAAAAAATATATTTTTATACGAAAAATATAAGATATTTTTTAAAAATGGAAAGGGATAAAAAAAAATGAAATTTATAGAGATGATAAGTAGATGTAAGAAAGAAAGAGGAATTGAATGCTACAATTCGAATGCGCAGTCGCACTCGAATTTGGTGTATTACTCCATTAACTATGATTTTAAATCTGTAATTATTGGGCGTAAGATTCATATAATTATGGGCACGTGAGAAACGTGCAACAAAATTAAATGAGATTGTTTTCTTAGAAAGGAAGTCACCTCCTCCTCCTCCTCCTATATATTATATTATATTATATTTCACAGCCTGTGATTCTCGCTTAACACACCCTAATTCATAATTCCAATATAGAAACGTCCAGCACGACCCCACTCGCCGTATCATCACTTTCCCAAGTAGAAGACAATTCCACTGAAAATGAGCTTCCCAACCCCATGCATGCCCCCACCCCTACTCCAACCATAACGACAATATCTGCGTTTTTACTTTAATGCATATAATTTTAGTGCAAATCAACGCACGTGGCCCTGTTGTTTGTGGGTCATCACACGTGCAAGCGATTTCAGGGAGGCTTTTATTTTGTCCATCCCCTCCCCTTGGCAAAATCTTCAAACTTGCCTGAGAAATGCCAAAGCTATCTTCTGGGAAGTTGCCTATTGAGTCTATCGGAGGGACCAGGCCTCCTCCATGTCTTTGGACGAGGTGATTGGAACTGATCAAAATGGGGTAGTGATGGCTGATCAGGGTTGAAAATGAGACCCATTTGGCTGTCAATCTCCTTGATAAGGAAAGACCACTGAAGCAACGCAGCTGCCTTGTTTGTTCAAGCACTAACCTTTGACATCTACAACTTCTCAATGACCCCTTTTACTTGTTACAGGTAACACCCAAGTATTCTTTCGATATGACCACTTTTAAGACACAAGTTTTATTTAGATTTGATTTTGAAGTCATAATGCATCCAAAATTAGTTGAGAGTGACCTTGATCTGATCCAAGCATGATTCTGGATCCGTCTGTCAGCTAATGGCCCATAAAACAATCATAGGCCCAACCAAAATCACAGCCCATGGACTTGACGGTGTTTCTGGGGCTTAATTGGACTTGTGGGTACGAGAGATTTCTGGTAGGATTCCCATGGGTGGGATGGTGAGAAAAGTAAAACACACCTAGTCTGGGTAGAATCTTCAAAAGATGCCACGCATTTCTATTTCAACAATTCCTGCTTGGAGACCACTGCCAAGGTTGAAATCAACTTTGACCGTAACACGAGAAACTCCGGCCATCTTTTGGTACCAAAGGAATGAAGCCGGTTGGTATTGAGTATACTCCACGTGATAGATTATAAAATAAATGCACCACTTGAAAAATATGCTTTCATTACAAATAATTCTTTTTTGTCTGGCATAGGATCCCCACGACAGATCTTGTTCGTTGATATAACCTTATCTAACGGTCCAAGAAAGAAAATCTGACCATCATGGCCCCTGTCTATCGTTCTCTATCAAGCAGACCTTCAAAAATAGAATTTTTTTATATAAAGTTGGTAGACTCCCACGGGGGAAATTTCTCAGACGCTCGCCAGCGCATGTTCCATGGCACACTCCAGCACTTCCGCCATCGATCCAAGAAGCGGCTTTTGCCGATCAAACTCAACTTTCTACAGCAAGCGCAAGCTTATTCCTCTTCCGGCCAATAATTCCATTGACATAACCACTTTCATTTCCTCCCAGCCCCACAATGGCAAAACAGCCTTCATCGACGCTACCACTGGCCTCCACCTCAGCTTCTCCGACCTATGGAAAGCTGTTGATTCCGTGGCTTCATGTTTATCGGACATGGGAGTTCGAAAAGGCCATGTTGTCCTTCTCCTTTCTCCAAATTCTATCTTCTTTCCTCTTATTTGTCTTTCTGTCATGTCTCTTGGTGCTATTATCACCACCACCAATCCTCTTAACACTCCCCGTGAGATCGCCAGACAAATCACCGACTCCAAACCGATATTCGCCTTTACCATCTCTCAACTCCTCCCTAAACTCAATGAGGCTGATTCTAGTCTACCTATCATCCTCATCGACGATGATGTCCACAACTTATCCATCAAAGTGGTGACAACTTTAACAGAAATGATGAAGAAGGAACCCAGTCAGAAACGAGTCAGAGAGCGAGTCGATGTAGATGACACAGCCACTCTACTCTACTCTTCTGGTACCACCGGAGCTAGCAAAGGCGTGATCTCCTCTCACCGCAACCTAATTGCTACTGTTCAAACAATCGTCGGAAGGTTCAACGAAGACAGGGAGCATAGATTTATATGCACGGTCCCTATGTTTCATATCTACGGCCTTGTAGCTTTCGCGACGGGACTTTTAGCATCAGGATCGACGATTATCGTTCTCTCGAAATTCGAGATACATGAAATGCTATCAACCATTGAGAGATACCGCGCTACTGATCTACCTCTAGTCCCACCTATACTAGTTGCCATGATCAACGGCGCTGATCAGATGAAGTTGAAGTACAATATGAGTTCGTTGATAACAATTCTGTCCGGAGGGGCACCGTTGAGTAAGGAAGTTATTGAGGGGTTTGCTGAGAAGTACCCAACGGTCAGGATTCTTCAGGGTTACGGATTGACGGAATCGACAGGTATTGGTGCTTCAACAGATACGTTAGGGGAGAGTAGAAGATATGGTACGGCAGGGCAGTTATCGCCGAGAATGGAGGCAAAGATTGTGGACCCGGAAAGCGCTAAAGCTCTGACTGTTAATCAGACCGGCGAGCTTTGGCTTAGAGGTCCTTCAATTATGAAAGGTAAGCTTTCTGTTCTGGTTTATGGCTGTTTCTGCATGTCGTTTATCGCTTCACCAATAAAACCATTACTGTCTTTGTCTAAGCAATAGGTACAAAAAAAGAAGATAATTATAAACATGGGACCAATAACTACGTAATTTAGTGCGTGAGTTCGACCATTCATGGAACCATGTGAATAGTTATTATTATGAATGATGCATTTATCTGTACTGCCCTATGGTAGGTCTTAGTTCAGCTACTTGAAAGGGGCTATTAGCCTGCCGCAAGGTGGGAATTGGCCGGTGAACTGCGATCTTGGGTCTACTAATTCTAAAAACCCAGTCATATCTAGGAATATGCGTTGTTGGAGAGTTTAGTACATCGTTACTTGCCCCATACGATCTCAGGGTTGCTACCTTTTACATCGATTGATCCAGCATTACCAGTTTCAAGTTCCTTTACTGCTCCTTGTGTTTGGACCTATGAGTAGGCGAGTTAATTCAGTCATTTAAAGTTGAGAGAGATTGCCATTGCATTTAGTGGTTATTACCTATAGGTTTTCATTGGATACCTTTTTCATGGCATTAATTATGTATTCTACGCATTCTTTTCACATGGTAAGAACTTACAATGATTCTTGGTCGTATTTGTATTTGGCGAGGCCTCTGAATACTAAGTGGGTATGCGATGATCAATTCAAAATCAACCCCGTTGTTGTTCTGATGGGACAACCATGGCTTGGTTTATGGGATAAGTTATAGATTACGTCCATGCGGCTAGATATAGATCAAGTTGAGTGTGCCTTTCGTGAGTTGCGGTCTTTACCAATCCACATCTGCTTTTGTTTCCACTAACTTGATGTGGGTCCTCTCATTCCACAAACAAATGAATGCATTGGCTTCCAGAGAATACTCCAATGCATAGTCATTGCCTTTATTGGATGATCGCTAGACTTGGCAATCTAATGGCCTTTCAATGTTCATCATTAGGCAAAGTTTGCTTCATTATCATACGCATACAATTATTTCGGCAGTTTTTGACAGTCATCAATTGCATTACTGAAATGAGTTGTCTTTTAATGACATAATTTGTTTGGATGGCCTTACAGGCTACTTCAGTAATGCTGAAGCTACATCATCAACTCTTGATTCGGATGGATGGCTAAGAACTGGAGATTTATGCTACATTGATGAGGATGGATATATTTTTGTTGTTGATCGATTGAAAGAGCTTATCAAATACAAGGGTTACCAGGTGATCATCAGTGCACTGATTTCTCGGTTCTTTCCTTCTAGTCCATTTTGGCTATTACTTCTTTGTGTCTACCCTACATTAAAAACTTTAAATGGATTTCGCTTAATTACGCAAGATCATCTTCTTCTACATTACAATAGTTCTTCTCCTATGGAAGCTGCAATTTAGTTGACATGCCCCTGATTGCGTTTGCTGCTTCACTTGTTAGGTTCCCCCGGCAGAACTAGAAGCCCTGCTACTCACTCACCCGGAAATTGCTGATGCTGCTGTTATACCGTAAGCATTTTTCCATTTTACATATTCGAGCTCTGAAATTTTACTCTGTTTAGACATCCATCATCCTGGAATTGGAACCTCATTTCTCTTACGATCACTGGAATCCCTGCAATCTTCCAGAGAGAAATACTTGTCCTTGCTGTTTTCTTTCGAGAAATGAGACGTTGAGAGAGAAATTTACATTGCAGGTTTCCTGACAAGGAGGCTGGTCAGGTTCCAATGGCTTATGTAGTAAGAAAAGCTGGAAGTAATTTATCAGAGAGTCTTGTAATGGATTTCGTAGGAAAACAGGTGCGTCTGAAGTTGTTAAAATTGTCAGAGTTCTTCAAAACGTTTTACCGAAGCTAAAGAGCAAACTTTGAACTATATTTTATTATAAACGTAGTAACGGGATGCTATACTATATATATATACGTGCAGGTGGCGCCATACAAGAGAATTCGGAGGCTCGTATTTACTGCTTCCATACCAAAGAATCCATCTGGCAAGATTCTCAGGAAGGATCTGATACAGCTTACCACCTCTAAACTCTGAAGTCCGAATTGTTTGTAGTAATGCCTTGAGAATAGCAATAGTAAACAACTATGCCCTTTTATTCTTGTTTGAACAGAGTGAGAGACCATGTCATAACCGTATTTATCGCCATTTTTATACCCATATTCATGAACACAGCATCTTAACTTCATTTGATCGTTTGAGTGAAAATTTTGATTGAAAATTGGAACATGGTAGTTGGGTTGCATTATATTTTTGGCAATGCAAAGATTAAAATGATGCAAAGGAGAGATGGGGATATCAGAAAGAAGAAGAAAAGGAAGAATCAGATCATTCAGAAGTTGGAGTCCTGAAATTAAGTAGATACAGATTTTCTTCTAATTTCCAATTTACAGGAGTGTGGATAGCCATGAGTATGACTCATGAGGGGAAAGGGAAGGAAGGGAAAGCATTTCTGATTTCTGGAGGAGGGTCTTTTCGAAGCAAAGCAAAGATGTACTCCATCAACTCTTCTTCACAAGGAACCTGTAATGGTCCATGAGCCATAGTTCCAAACTCTTCTTCAGCCATTTCAAGCAAAACTTTGAAAATGGGATGATTCAAATAATCAATAGGGACAAGGAACCTCTTGCCTTCCTTGGTGTAGACGGGAAAACGTCCTCCTTTCTTTCTCTTGGCGATCCATTTCTGTACGATATCGCTTAGTATCTTGGAAGAACTCTTCATATGCTAAAGTTGAAATCTTTTGGATCTTTTAAAGGATTTCAAGAAATGAAGGTTGGCATATTGGCAAGTATGCAATATAGTTGGTTTGATTTGATGACACTGTTTTTATAGGGAATTTATAGGAAATTGTAAGAGGGAGATACAAAGATGAGGTGAGGAAAGAAACCAACATATCGATAATGTATGGGAGTATGATGGGTTTCCTGTGACTTGTGATAATGTTTGGGACCTTAACTTTTCATGACCAGCAAGTGTAGCAAAACCCATGTTTCTTAGACATTAAAAGCACCAAAAAAAAAAACAAAAGGGAACTGATTTTATTTGGGAACCAATTCAGGCACGTGAGGAATTGGACTAAATAATACCATAAAATCAATAGATCTTTCATGGATGGTTCCTTTTGGACGGTGAAGAAGGATCCAGACATATAATCATGAGCAAAAGGTTTTTTTAAAAAGATACAATATTATTTTTGAAATTTATATCCACTTGTTAACTTGTTATTGATTTATGATGCTACTAGACAAGCCCTATTCTGCCAGGTAACAAGGGCAAACATTGGTGTTACGAGAAGCAAACAAGATCCGCACTTGCCAATCTTGCATTATATATAGAGCAGGATTTTGCGAGTCAATGGGGAAACTCCATGGAAGAGATGTTGGGTATCTTTTAGAATAGACATTGATGATCAGTATCAGGCCTGTCTAATGTCCCTAAAGTTGACTCGCCTAATATCAACGAATTTATAAGTGATATCTCATCTTCCCCATAGCCTTGCTTGGGTCTTTACATTTCTTTCAGTTCCCACCCATTTCTTTCCACTTGGGCCCAGGTTTACATAACCCATTCCATTTCTTTACGCACAATCATATAAACCAATTCAAGTAGATTTACGTTAGATATGGGTGTCACTGTCAATCTCACACAGTAAACAAGGTAGGATGCTGAATTCATGCCATTTCTCATTTCTTTCTGTAAATCATGAAGCTAAAAGTTTAAATCTCTTAATGTATACTACTAATGTTGAAAGTAACTGTGACATTGCAACCAAATATATAAAAAGATGTATACATAACTGTTCATATTTACCTTTCCTCTTTTGATGGATGAAACTATGCATGGAATCCTTTTCCTCTGCGACCAAGGACAATCAGGATCACCAAACAGCTGAGTAATTCTTTTCGTTGCAACTATTGACTAGTTGTGTCAATAAAATGATTCTTCAGCATTTACAAATCACAAGCCACCTCTCTCCCATTTCTTTTACCTTTGAAATGAGCCTCATGGCTCAACTGCTAAATATTTATATGGTGAAGGAAAAAAAAGAAACATGAACTCATCATTTTGGACATTATTCACTGAAGCCAAAAGGCTGTATCGCAAGCATGCAGCATGATCAGAAACTATATCCTTAACATCTGCATTCACTAAAACTTGGTGCAATCACTACTACCCAATCGTGTGAAGACATTTCAACATCTGCTCTTGAATGCATGAAACTTTCCACTTAATCACCATCAGAAGGAAAGATCCCAAAAAATCATGTTCCAATAAGCAAAAGAGAATGATCCTGCTGCAACTGTCAATCTTCTCACAATTATGCCACAATGTCATAAAGGAAGAAGGTTATTTACTTGCACAGCTTTACATAGATAGAGGTAGAAGCATTCTCCGTTTCTTTTTCCTGGCGGATCTTACTTTCTTCGTAACTTTCATGCACAGCAGCAATAGGATTGTGATGCATGCTAAGATAAAAGCCAGTGGCAAATGCCTAAAATACAATGATACAGCTGAAAACACCAGGAATGCTAGAATAACGAGTTCCCATATTACAAATACGACGACATCCACCCTGCAAACATAACGAGAAACAGATATAATATTAATAGAACAGGAATAAACCCGTTAACAAAGAAGACAGAGACTCATGGAAGAACAACCATGTGAGGATATCTACAAGAATTTTCAAAACATTGATGATCAGGCCATCCAATTTCAGGCATACTTCACTTCTGCTAACGAAATTTATGAATTAGTATTTGGAAACCACAGTAACTTCTCTGGCTTCCCATCTACCTTGCGAAGCATGAAAACATCAAGGAATAGAAATACAAATCCCCAACTGATTCAATTCAAAGCAAATTAATTAAGGATAATCAATTTATCATGCTGGCACAGTCAACTGAAGCCTTGAAATCCTATTGAAAACTCAAATTGGACAGTGAATTTCACAAGATTTCCGAACATGTAACCAAGAAATTGATCTGATTAATAAACCTACTGTCTAGAAATTTTCATCACCAAACAATAACCATTTGGAAATCATATGATTAGATTCGCAAGAAGAATACATGAGAAAACATAAAATAAAAACCCTGGAATAGAGAAGAATTACCTAGAAGAAGAAGTAAAATTAGAAGACGAAGAGAAGAAGGAAAGAGAAGCCCAGTCATGCTTAGATCGAATCTGATACTCTCGTAATTGGTCCGCCAGATTCGCTCGCGTTATCATCTCCGGAAAAACTTCGAGTCTCCTTCTTCTTTACAGGCAGCAGCGAAGCTCAAGAGGGCATTAATGATTCGATATTTTGCAGGGGAAGGAACAAATTGGTGGATAAAAGTACAATCAAAGAACACAAAAACAAGTAACGGAATGTTCGATTCAAATGAAAACAAAATTTCTTCAAAACCACGTTAGGTATGAGGTTGCTTCCATTTCCATTGACGGGCCTGCGATCCAGCTGTGGGGGTGCATGGGGTAATTGCAGCTATAGAACCAATCAAACCATTCGAGACTGACAATTCCTCAGATGTGGCCACTTCATATGGTCCGGGCTAAGGGCTGAGCTTAGCCCACACAAAATAATTGGGCTCTTAATTTCATTCAGTAATTTATCAAACTACAAATTTTTAATTTACTATAATTAAATGAGTTTATTTATATAAAAAATAAGATCTCCGATTAATTAATTCAAAATATTTGATATCGATAATTAAAATAAATCGATATTTTAAATCAGTAAAAAGTAAGATCTAATTTATTAAATTGTATATGATTTAATAAATGTTTTTAAAAAATTCTAGTATGAATCATATTTATTATTATTTTCTTTATAATAATTTTATTTTTAGTTTTTCTATTTTTATTATTCAATATATTAATTCATATTCTATTTAATTAAAATATTAATTATAATAATTATATATAGTTATTTTTATCGATTGATTTTGATTTTTGATTTATATTTTTATCAATAATTATACCTTTTTATTTTGAGTGGCATGTGTTTCATCATTAATCTATTTTAAATTAATTATTATTTTTAAAAATAATGTTTATTTTATTTTATTTTTTATTTTTAAAATACTACCTCATATTTTTCACTTTTATTTATTTATTTATTATATATATAAAATTTTTTAAAAAATGTATGATATAGAAAGAAGTTTCAGTAAATATTTTGTAACTTTTTAATAAAATAATTATAATTTTTTATTAAATTAATTTAATATCTAATTTTTTATCTCAACAAATTGTAAATTTTATTTTTTATTTTTTATATTACATATTTTATAAAAATTCTTAATGTATAAATCATTCATAATTTTATAGTAAATCTTTTATAATCTTTTAGTATTATTTATTTGTAATCCTTTGATGAACTAATTGTATATCTAATTTTTTTTACTTAGATATACTTTACATTTTTATTTTTATTTTTATTTTTTATATTCAATATTTTATGAAATTCTATTGAAATAAATATTTTTGTAGTATTTTGTGAACCTTTTATAATATTTTGGCAAACTATATATAATATTTTGTGAAACTAATTATATATTATATTTTTTTATTTGAATAAATTAGATATTTTAAAATTTTATTTTTTATACTCCATATTTAATTTGAATTAGTTATATGTTTGAAATTTTAATATTTGATATTTTAAAAATATTTATGATGTAGAGAAAAAATGTATTAGTAAAATTATTTTCAAACCTTTATATATCTATTATTTTTTTACTTGTTATATTTTTTTATTTAAAAAAAATTGATGATTAAAAAATATATTTTAGATGAAAATGATGATGATGATGATGATGATGATTATTATTATTATTATTATTAAAAATAGATAAATAACATGAAACAAATATATGCATAAAGCAAATGTAATTTTCATGTAAATTCATTATTATTATTATTAAAAAATAAATGATATAAATAAACATATACATAGGATAAATGTATTTTATATATACAATGATAATAATTAATAATTACTAATTAATAATAATAATCTCATTAAATATGTGGTATTAAGCAGAGAAACATGCAATTTATTTAAATATTAATTTTATTATTAAATAATAGTTAAAATCAACATACTTATATATGGAAACCATATAATATTATCATTATATGAAAATGAATATATTTAATATTACATCAATGATAAAATGATTATCTTATTTAAAAAAATAAATCTCATAAGAAAATAAAGAAAGAAACAATATAATCAAAATTATACAGAAAAATAGAAAAAATAGCTAAGGTAAAATAAAATCATAATATTTAAAAATAAAAAATAAAAAATAAGATTTTTTTGTGATTATCCCAAATTAATACATGTGAAGTATTGATAGATGATTCCCAATATCAGGATGGGTTATTAACCATTATTGTTTTATGTTTACATAACATTCCAGGCCGTATGAAGCAGCATGATCCATTTGACAATAGACAAAACCCAATCTCCCTGTACGGAGCAAACCATGCACGGGTGCCTCCGGCGACAGAACAAGACATGCTCAGCATCTTAGTTTTCAGGGTGGCCAGCAATGGATCCATTCACTTCGTACTAGGAAACGAGCGCTATAAATAACAAGATATAGTTTAAGAAAAGTAGTAGTGTCTGACTTGGTTTAATCATGCTTAGTACGAGGACAGATCAGATCTCGGATTTTGTGTTACTGTTCATTGTTTTGGCCATCGTTGGAGTTGCTAGTGGCAAATACTTGATTGGTGTGGGAAGCTATGACATGACTGGTCCTGCTGCTCAGGTTAACATGATGGGCTATGCTAACTTGGAACAGAATGCCGCCGGTGTCCATTTCCGGCTTAGGGCTAGGAGTTTTATCGTTGCGGAGAGTGAACAAGGTGCAAGGTTTGCTTTTGTGAATCTTGATTCAGGCATGGCGTCACAGCTTGTTACCATCAGGGTGCTTGAGAGACTAAAGTCAAGGTAGCAATGAATAAAGGGCAACTATAACTTCGCTAGAGATGCTTCAAAACAGCATTTTTTGTTGCATTATAACTAAATGAAGTTGCTTTACTTTTTTGTGATCTTAAAGGTTCGGAGATTTGTATACGGAAGGAAACCTGGCAATCAGCGGCATTCACACTCATGCTGGCCCTGGAGGCTACCTGCAGTATTTAATATATCATGTTACGTCTCTTGGTTTTGTACAGCAATCATTCGACTCCATTGTCGACGGAGTTGTGCAGAGCATAGTTCAAGCTCACCAAAATCTTAAGCCCGGATCAATTTTCATCAACACAGGTTATGATCCGAAGTTTCCTGATGATAGGAGAGCATGTGAAACCGCTATCAACTGCTATCCTCACACTACTCTTGCTTCATTTTTCAGGAGATGTAGCGAACGCAGGAATAAACAGGAGTCCAAGTGCTTATCTACTGAATCCAGCGGAGGAGAGAGCTCGATATCCAGCTAATGTTGATAAAGAAATGACTCTTTTGAAGTTTGTAAATAGTTCAACTGGGAAAAGTATAGGTGCGTTCAGTTGGTATGCCACGCATGGAACCTCCATGAGCAGAGACAATAAGCTAATCAGTGGAGACAACAAGGGAGCTGCTGCCAGGTTCTTCGAGGACTGGTTCATGTCTACTAACAAGCCCAACTCGACAACCACCACCAGATTCTCTACCGCATCTGGTATTTAAATAATCAGAAACCTTACCAGTTAGATTTTCTCTTTAGCTAATAAATTACTCACGATCTTTTGCATTAAGGAGATATTGATAAGTTGATCAAGAAAGCACAAAAAATGAAGGCCGCAAGAGGACAACGATGTGGAAGAACAACCAGCCAGGCCTTCAAGGTGAGGAAGAATGATGGGTCCCGTTTTGTAGGGGCATTCTGTCAATCAAATGTTGGAGATGTAACACCAAATGTGCTAGGAGCATTTTGCAGTGACAGTGGAAAGCCATGCGACTTCAACCACTCTTCATGCCATGGCGATGTCCGCCTCTGCTTAGGCCGTGGGCCTGGGTACAAAATCCCGCTTCCTTCATTTAGTTAGATTAAAGCATGCCTCGGCCTCTTACTAGATGGGCTTGTATTTTCGTTTAATAGATATCCAAATGAAATATTGAGCACGAAGATCATAGGGGAGAGGCAGTTCAACAAGGCAGTTGATCTTTTCAAGTCAGCAACAGATGAATTGATAGGGCAAATTGATTATCGACAGTCGTACTTAAACTTTACGGATCTTGAGGTTGATTTAGGAGAACATGGCAAAGCCAAGACTTGTCCTGCTGCCCTTGGTCCAGGGTTTGCCGCTGGAACTACTGATGGACCTGGCATGTTTGGATTTGAACAGGGTGACACTGAGGTCAGCATACTCCTTTGCTAAACTAACAAGCTCTTCCCATGGTAGTTTATTTGCCTGAAAATTGAAACATAACACGCTTTCAGATCAATGAGCTCTGGAAAAAAGTGAGGGACTTGCTGAAGAAACCAAGCCGGCATCAGGAGAAGTGCCAGGAACCCAAGAATGTTTTACTTTCCACGGGAGAAATGTTTGAACCTTACGCATGGGCGGTAGGACTGGAGTAGTTTCTCTAAATAATATCAAATAATATAACTACTTTCTCAACATTTAGCGATGTCAACCATTACAGTATGCCGGTGTGAAATAATAGTAGTTTTTTGAATTGTTGCAGCCTGCAATTCTTCCAATTCAGATGCTGAGGCTGGGAAGATTGATAATACTTTCTGTACCAGGAGGTTCGTGTTCTTTCATTCCAGCTGTATTTCATTTGAAGATATTACGAATTTAGGCCTGCCAGGTGAATCCGGATCATGAGTAAAGCTAACAGGACTCCAACTTAACCTTAAAATGTATGACTTGGAGTATCTGTTTCACATTGTTGTGGTCTCATGTTAAATTTGATGGTATAGTTTGATATGGCACCGCTGTACCTTTACCTGCTTTGAGCTGACATATCAGCTCACATGACAAGCACCTTGGGAATAACAATTAAGTGCTTACAATGTAAAAACCTGTCTCATGATGCATTTAATGTAATGTCAGCTAAGAACAATTGTCAACAGAGAATGTAGTCGAAGAAGCTCTTTGACATTTGCAGAGTTCACAACCATGGCTGGTCGACGACTAAGGGAAGCAGTGAAGCAGACATTAATTAGCAATGGAGGAGGAGAGTTCGATAATGAAACTCACGTTGTAATAGCAGGCCTCACAAATACTTACTCGCAGTATGTTGCTACTATCGAAGAATACGGACAACAAAGATATGAGGTATGCATCGAGGCAACTAATGATTATTTCAGCGTGTTGGCCATACAGCTAGCTCCCTTGTTTTACTGATTGACACTTGATGAAATTGCAGGCAGCTTCAACGCTCTATGGTCCTCATACACTGTCGGCATACATCCAGGAATTCGACAGATTAGCAACAGCAATGGCTAAGGGAGAACAGCTCACTAAAACTGAGGTGCTACCGCCAGATCTTTCCACCAAGCAACTCAGACTCTTACTTGACCCTTTGCTAGAATCACCACCCAAGGGCATAAAACTTGGTGATTTAAAACAAGACGTTGTTCCACCAAGAAGCGGTTCGTTCAAGAAAGGAGATAGACCCAGAGCCACATTTTGGAGTGGTAATCCGAGGTTTGATCTTTTAACAGAAGGAACATTTGCAGTGGTAGAGATGCTTCAGGGGAACCGCTGGATTCCAGTTTATGATGATGATGATTTTAGCTTGTTTTTCAAATGGACACTAGATAATAGTACCTTGTCTAGCTTAGCAACTATTGAATGGGAGGTGCCAAACGAGGCTGTTACGGGAGTTTACAGGCTAAGGCACTTCGGTTCATCTAAGAAAAGAAACAACTCTCCTGTTGAATATTTTGCTGGTATATCTAGTGCATTTGCAGTGTCTTGAAAGGCAATTGGCGCATAGTGAAGTTTTTTCTGAATGAAAATAACATGAAACTTCTTGGTATCACATCAAATGGTTTCACAAATGCAAGAACATACAATGTCTTTATTAATTTCAACAGTTAGCTGAGCGTCATTATGACATTAAGCGCATCGGCTTACTTGTTCATCCAAATCACACATCGGAGACTCTTTCCTTCAATGAGCAAATCAAAAGCTTTGTTGATGTCGTCAAAATTTATCTCATGCGTGACAAACTTATCCAATTGCAGCTCCTGAGGAAAAGGGACAAGCGTGTGAAAATCCATAAAGCGGCAAGAGCACAACGGGTGATTATAGTAAATCAAATGTTATTCGTGAATACTCATGATAAACTGCTAAATGGATTGAAAACAGCATTATAATAAAATATGATTGACAAGAACAAAAAAAAAACCACGAGATAGAATCTTTTAGCAATTGGTGAATTAACCTTGTCCACATAACGTTTTAGAAGGATTGGAATATCAGATTTAGCTTTAAGACCTCCAAACAAGGATCCTGTGAGAATTTTCCCACTGTGAAGAACTTCATAGGAACTAAGGTCCAGTCGGGCGCCTGGTTTGTCCACACCTAGAACGATCGTCTTTCCCCAACCCTGAACTTTACCAAGAATAAGCTCTGATGCAATAACAACATCTACAATGTAAAAAAGCAAAATAAACCAAGTACATAGGCTTTATTGCCACGGTTCACCAGCAACTAAGACAACCCATTAGATTGAATCATAAGAAAGACAAGAATGGGGTTTTGGCGGGGACTTACCCTTCTGCAGCAAGAATACGCTTCCTGAACCAAAGATGCCAAGCCAACGCATTCAAAGCAGTAGTCTGCCCCTCCGCCGGTAATTTCATTTATAACCTGCTCAGGAGAGAGGGAGAGAGCATGAAGAACCTACTCAGTAATTGTACAGAAACTCTAAATATAACTTTGTGAATTTTTTGCCTGAATTGTTCAATCTTAACAAAGAATAATGCGGAAGAGGTAAGGAAATAGCAAGGAATCTGTTTGTTCTTCAATAATACATTTACTTATTTTAGAATTAAACCATCTCAGCTTTAGCATACACTGACGCCATTTTTCAAAGAATGCTCCAGCCAACCATTCAGTTTTTCCAGCAAGTTAAACTATTATTTCCATTTATCTTAACTATGGCGATAAAATGCACAAGAACATATGCACCTAAACACATTTTTCTTAGTTTTCGTTGGATGACGAAAAACTCAAATAATAATCTGTTGCTACCAGAAACATTTGAGACAAAGAAAGCTACTAAAAACAATAACTCTCAGTTTGATGCTATAAATAGAAAATAAACAAAAAGATAGAAACGGAAGACCTGGCTCACAGATTTATTCCCCAAGTCTCCAGCGCAGACAAACTCCGTGACTCCAAACTTCTTCCCTGAGAAAAAGAACAAAGCAGAGAGGGGGTATCAACCATCAATCCTTCAAACCACGTAGACATTAGTCTAAGAAACAAAGCATTTCATATTAGAAAAGCTTTCCCTTGGTTATTGCATAAGCCCAATGAAAAATTGTACAATACATACCAATTTCAAATTTCTCTGGTTTTGTATCAATGCCTATGATTCTATTAGCACCACATAGTCTAGCACCCTCTGCAACCTGAAGAAACACTAGCAGCCAACCGTGAGCCTTCATACTTTACATGCCATACATATCCGTCAACACATGAATGAAAAATACATATATATAAGAAAGTCTTTTGAAGATCATACTGCTAAGCCAATTGAGCCCAGTCCAAAAATGGCAACAGTTGATCCCGCCTCCACATTTGCAGTCCTCCATGCAGCACCAACACCTAATATATTAAATCATGTCAATTCTGCACATTTCCCACCTCAATACGCATTTCATTGCAAGTATTCTACCATGTGCATAAAATTTTCAACAGATCATAAGGGAGATTACCGTTTGCAACTGATCTAATGAGCAAAGAGTGAACTTCAATTCAGAAAATGTGCCAGCATTGTAATATCAAAATTGACAGAAAAAAGCTATGGCTATGGAATTAGAGATCCAGCCAAAGGGAAGTCACGGATAAGAACGCTAATGTGAACAGTCAATATAGAAACTTACATGCAGTTCTAAAAAAATCAAAGGCAATTACCAGTAGATACCCCGCAACTGAGGAGGCATGCTCTGTTGGGAGGGATTGAAGGGTCGACCTTGGTGAGATGAGCGATGTCAATGACAGTGTACTGACTAAAACTGGACACGAAGAGAAAATGATGTATAACTTCTCCATTCAGGTCAGTGAATCTACTGGTTTCATCTCTTGGCATCCAAGGAGAGACCTTGAATGGCAATAATGAACAAAGATTGCTCTTCTTTGATTTGCAATCTGCACACTCTCCACAATCTGCCAAGAATGAGGGAATCACAACATCTCCTTCCTTAAACTCATTTACATCCTCCCCTACACTTTCCACAACCCTGCAAAAATAACAATTATATGTTCTTTTAAAAAGGATGCGAAATGTGCCTGCAGTCAGTCCCATGATAAGAAAAATATTTTATTAATGCTTTGACATTAGAATTTAGATCATGAAAAAGAAAAACCCTGCATGAAATCCATCAAATAGATAGAATCAACAAGAAATCATATTATGAATTACAACTTATATTTTATTCTAATGAAACTTACAACCTGAAATTGAAAATAAGATGATCTCATTGTTTTAATTAGACGACATATCACAACAGTAACATGATTATTCCAGTATATTTTTTGCATGATTGTGCTGTATTTTGCGTGTCATGTGGGTGTTTGGACTTAAAGTCAGAAGAAAAAACAGCTGCAGAAATTAAAAAATCCACGTGGCTTGGCGCTTAATTTCAGCCGTCGTTCGGTTAGCAAGATATTTTCCAGGTCAAAATTCGCGGCAGCATCCACGATCAAGAGCAAGAGTACAACTATAACGGCTTACCCTATAGCCTCGTGACCAAGAATCCTCGGGAAAACGGCAGGAAAATCCTTCAAATAAATAAAGAAACTGACATTTCAATCACTCTGCTCCATAAAACCATAAATATATGAGATAGACAAAATACGAGGGAAAAACAACCTTGAGTTTCCAGAAAGTGATATCGCTTTGACAGAGAGAAGTGCAAATGATCTGAATCCGAACTTCATGGCGGTTAGGCGGCGCCACTAATATTTCCTCTATAACGAGAGGCTCTCCCGGTTTTCGACTAATCGCAGCTGTGCGTAAGGAACAAGATAAAGTCAGTCAACATCAGCCAACATGAAGCTAAACATTGATGAACATCAATAGTAAAATGATTGGCTACCTTTGCACCGAATCGGATTACCGGGGACGGACAGGTTCCGGCTAGCCATTGTTGCTGGAGATGGGATGAAGGGATGATGATGCGTGTCTATTTGACTTGGAGTGGTTGGATGGTAATTATATTGGTCAAAGTAATAGAAGCATGTATTTTCTCATGCCTCGGTAATTGGAAATATTCTTACTTATATTCCTTAAATATTCTCACCTAAATCCTGGATAATTTATTTTGTAATTCTCCGTTATTACAAATCTATTCACTTTTTTTAATTATTTTAAATTATAATTTACTTTCTTTTTTAATCAAAATTTTAATATATTAAATCATCTATATTATATCTTTTTTCAAATCACCATAAAATAATTTTATTTTCTTTCACATTTAAAATAAGAATAAAATAATTAATATTTTTTTATTTTAATAAAATTAAGAGCAGAAATAATTATTATTTAAAATTCTTCCATTAATTAAGATTCAATACATTTTTTTAACATTTATAATTTCAAGCCTTATAGAAATAAACTAATCATATGCCATTACTTTATTGATTCTACATTCATTTTCTAAATATATAGTTTATCCACGTAAAAAATTATACATTTATATATATATATATATATATATATATATATAGTAAATATTTAATAAATTAAATTTAATAAAAATAAATAAAACATAAAATATATACATATCAAATCTCTTCACTATTAAAATTAAGACAATTATAACATAATATTTAAAAATTGACATTTTTATTTCAATAATAATTAAAAATTTAAATCATATAAAATTATATAAAATATAAATTTTTTATTTTCAATTTTAAAAATCAAATAAAAATAGTGCTCTAGATAACAAAATTAACTTCCATTTTATACAATTTTATAATTATTTATTTTCCTCATTTGATGGAAATTTACTATTATTGAATAGTCTTTTTTTTTATTGAATGTGAATGTATTTAATGATATTTAAACTCTGCAGTACATTTATGACGTAACATTTAAAAAATGAATAAAAATTGATGGAATTTCAATCAAAATATATCCCTAATTAACAACATTGACTTCCATTTTATACAATTTTATTATTATTTATTTTCCCCATTTGATTGAAAATTATAGCAAACATGTTAATTAAATATTTTATAATAATATTTTTAGAAATTGGTGTGAAATAAATATCCAAACAGACGTGCATGTATGTATAATTATTTCATAATATTTTTGAAGTAATAATAAAAAAAAATAATGTTATCATTTTCTGGACATTAAAAAAATCCCTCAAACTCAACAACATGCCGACGTGGATTTTCAATTTAATTATAACTATTTTCTTTCAATATCTGTAAAAGGTAATAAGAAAATTTTAGAAATGAATTTATCATGATTATTAGAATTTAACATCATATTCCATTAATTATTCAAACAAACGTGTTGGATTTAAAGAAAAATTTCCATGATTTAAGTGAAAAAATATTTCATTTTTATTAAACAATTTTTTAGATTATTCATATTAATTTTATGATATTAATATAATTATCATTATATGATCTTATTGCCTATGGTTATTATTTAAAATTCATTTGGTTAAAAAATTGAAGTGTTCTTCATTTTTCAAAAAATGGGTAAAGTAAAATTGTCATACAAATAAAATCTGATAATTAAAATATTAATAATAGTAATCAATAATAAATATATATTTATTAATATAATCATGATAGTCAATAAAATGTAATTGATAAATTTAATCTTCAATAATGAATGAATCTTAATCTCTAAAAATGATACTTCAATATTATTATAATTTGTATTATTGTGAAATATAAATGAAAAATGATGCAATTTTGAAAGCTTATTGAATTGTCCATATAAACTTGACAATGTGAAGGATATAATAAAAATTAAATTGTTTAATAAAATAAAAGGAGAAAATTTGAGTGGAAAAGCGGAGATGGAGATGGAGATGGAGATGTGTATATAAACATAGTAACACATTGGCTATCAACAACAAGCGGTGGAGCTACCATTTAGCCATCCAACATATCCATATCCATATCCATCTTTAACTTGACTTGACATTTGGACTTGCCATTTCTTAATGGGAATAAAATACCAAAAAGACAGCTCAATGAAATGAAATGAATTACCTAGTCAGAATTTGGACTTGCCAAAGGATGGGCTGTTGTTTGACGTGACCCTTGTCGCCCGCCCCATTTATTGTCGGATTCGGATCCTTAACTGACGGGCAAACCCCTCCCTCCCCTCCTAGGTCTAAATTAACTCCACAGCCTAACGCCGTATTTATAATTTTCAGCATACTTACTATACGGTGTCGTTTTCGGATCTGACCATCGTCAACGCAGCGTTCATTGGTCTAGATTGTTCTGGAATAGTAAGCAAACGCTTAACCGGGCTAAGCGTCCAACGCCTGTAGGGTAGAGTAATCGGTGGAGACATCCCCATCCGCACTCAATCTCAAGATCAAACAAAAACGCGCAATCTCTCATTTTCTCCAATTTCAGCTTCTTCCTTTTCCAAGGAATTAAAAGGTTTGTTTTCATCCTGTTGATTGTTTTGAATCTGATGAATACAACCAGGTGATCTTTCTGTTATTGTTTTTGCTCGGATGTTTCTGCTCTTTTAATCATTTAAAGCGACATTTTGAAACAGACAAGCATTTTTTACCTAACTTGAGATGTTATAATTTATACCGATTATGAACAAGAGGCGTGGCTGGGAAGTTAGATTAGGATAGCGCTTTAGGTTGTTCTTATGCGGCTAAGCATTCATCTTTGAGTTTTTTATATAAGTCATAAGTGATTGATTTCTTGTTATTTATAGCCAACGCAACTGCTAAATGTTAGATTTTGACTTGAGTTGGCTTTTTTTGTGTTTGTACAGTCATGTATGTTCATAGTACCTTGTAAATCGTAATACAAATATCGCTAAATGGTTATTTTTTAAAACATTTAGGTATGTCCGTTGATCAATCAGTGATTTTGCAGATGCATCGTCTCCTCTCTTCTGTCTTCGCTTAGTGTTTTGAGATTTCTTTTACCTAGATTTCAGGAAATGTTTCAATTGCTCGGATGCGGTGGTGCTGAATTATATTCCATTTTTCTATTTTGTTTACTTTTGTGGTTCTAGACTTTGGTTGCTTCTGAGGTATCATGGCAGACAAGTTCACCAATGAAGGTTCTAGTACAAGCAGAATATCCGGAGAAGGCTCAGACGCAACTGTAGAGCTCAATATCAAGACCCTGGATTCACAGATTTTTACTTTTCAGGTGGACAAAAATGTAAGTATCAACTTCTCTATCTCTCTATCTCTCAGTGATATTATCGCCATTGCATCTGTTTACTCCTAATGAATTAGATTCGAACAAAAATTTATGCTATATGCAACTTCTCGTACAGAATATGTGACATTTGGTCACTGGATTTAGGAATCTAGCGCCTCACATGTTAAATGTGTGTCAAAGTGCAAAAGGGTTGCCCTTATAAGGGCTTGATGAACACTTATTTTAATGGTATATCCTGGAGATTTTTAATATGGTTATCTTTTAAATATTTTCAGATGCTGGTTTCAGCATTCAAGGAGAAAATAGCAAATGAAATTGGTGTTCCAGTAGGACAGCAAAGACTGATTTTCCGGGGAAAGGTCTTGAAAGATGATCATCTCCTTTCAGAATATCGTATCCAATCACCTTGATTATTGCAAATATTATGCCTGTGAGACCGCAAGATTGCACTGTACCATATATTTGCATTTACAACATTATGCAGCTTCTTTAAATATGAAACCGTGTCTGTTCTTGGCTTTGAAGAGTATACATGCACTACTATTTTTCATCTAGTTCCTTGACCATTATTAGAAGTGGAGAATGGGCATACCTTGCATTTGGTTGCGAGGCAGCCAACACAGCCACAGTCGTCAGCTGATACAAGCTCCAGTGATGTACATAATGGTAGCCGAGGTACTGATTTAGCTGAATTTTTTGTTCAGTTCAGTAATTAAGTTTGGATCTTCATTTGATCCTTTTCCCTTTGGCAAACCATGATTTAGTGGTGTTTGATTAAATTTGCAGGGAATGATGCTAGTTCAGGCACCCCTCAAAGTCGCATCGGCCAAATATCACACAGTGTAGTTCTTGGGACCTTTAATGTCGGGGATTCTGGAGAAGGCACTGTTCCAGACCTTTCTCGGGTGTGTTTTCTTTTTCAGCTGAGATCTTTAAGTGGGCCAAAGGAGTGAAAAATAGAGGCTCCGTTTGGCATTGTGGTCTAGAGAAGTGCTTTTAGAATTTTTGTTTTTATTTTTTAATTAGAAGTGTTGTTTGGAAACACAATTTAGAAAAAAGCAGGTAAATATATGCTCTTCCAAAGAGCAGTTTTAGAAAAATTTTAAAAATCAAACAATTAATTTAAAATAATTCAAAAGGTGCTTTTGACTTCAAAGAGCAACACCAAACGCACCCAGAGACATTCATTGAATAGTTCTTAAATCTAGTTTATGTTGTTTGTAGGTCATTGGTGCAGTGCTGAACTCCTTTGGAATTGGTGGCCAAAATTCAACTAGCGGAATTGGTGGTGTGCAGTCCTCAAGCATGGTCGGTTATAGTTAGTTTAACGGTGTCTTATATTTATTTTTTTAACATATCAAAGAATTAGATATTTTCTTGTTTCGTAGGTGTTCAAATTGGGCTTCTGTGTGTTTGGGATAGAACAGGATCAAAACTACAGATCAGTTTACAACTATTATCACATGACATTTCATGTTAGTGATGTTGCATTTTGCATAGTATTGTTTCTCTTCAGAGGTTTGCACAGGAAGGAAATTCGACTTAGAACTTGTTAGCTTCTTTATTTATAGTTTTGATGTTTGCATCAATTTATGGTGCAATATGTGGTGTCTACTTCACTTTAGTGCAATATGATGTAGGTAATGATGATTAGAGGATACATGTGTTAGAAACATTGGTTACATAAAGGGATTAGTGATCATTGATATTTCTATTTAAAATGTTTAAGAAATGTCTCGCCATTTTCAGCCAAATGTTAGCAGTCAGACTGTCCAAGGTAATGAAACTGTAGGTGTGTCACAAAGCAATAGCAGTGGTCAGAGTCAAGCAGCAAATCAAACAGAGCCTGGGCAGGCGTTTTCTAGCCAACCATTTCAATCACCGCCTCAGGTGGTACAAATTCCTTTGACTGCAGCAGTACCTCATCCTTCACTGCAATTGGTAATAGTTACGGCTTTGCTCTCTCTCTTTCTCTACATATATATATATATACACACACACACACACACATACATATGTACATACACACACATATGTTCTGAATTTTTCATGCTTACTTTTATTTCAGCCTCTTCCTGACAGTTTGAACACCCTTTCTGAGTTTATGACACGAATGGAGCAGACACTAGCACAGAATGGTGATGACATGCTGATAGAAATTGCTCTCTTTTTCTTTGTTCATTTTTCTGTTCTTGGAATTTGCTGAAAGTAACTTATTTTGCCTCATCTAGGGTATCAGCCAAATACATTTACAAACAGCAATGAAGAAATGCCAAGGCCTGAATTAAGTTCAAATTCACGGGGCTTGCAAGCATTAAGCATTATCCTGCGACATGCTGAACGGCTTCTCAATGGGCACACAACCACTGCATTATCTGTAACCATCTTGCCTCTAATTACTATTTTATAATTCTTTGGCCTCCTTATGGTAGTACAGTTGCAATATTCTTGAATCCGCACAGCAACATACTTCCTTTTTTACTGGAACTTTTATGTATAATATTGTAGAAGATGCAAAAGTTTGCTTTACATTAATTGATGCTCATATTATTGTGCCTCTCCTTTTTCTTTTTTGAACATTACCGTGCTTCTCCTTTGAGAAGTCGTTTAACAAATCTGATTTTCTATTTCCTTTTAGGCCCCAAGAAGGCCTCCAGGTATAATAATGAAGAACTATACACATTGTCTAATTCTAACGAAAAGGGGTGCATTAGATTTCTTCTTTTAAGGAAAAGGGCTATTATGTAGTTGTCTCGATGAGAAGCAATCAAAAATTTTGAGAATATGAATAATCTGATTTTATGTAATTTGCTGCAACTCTGTAGCATATTGCAGGATGCCTGGAGCATGACGAGTCTTCTACTGATTCTTCATCAAGGGCCCAAATCCAGACAGAAGCAATGCAAGTTGGCCTGGCAATGCAGCATCTAGGAGCTCTGTTTTTGGAGCTTGGTCGAACAATCTTGACACTGAGAATGGGACAATCTCCCGTATGGTCTAGTACCTACATGGAGGATTTTTTTTTCTTTTTGAGTGTTAATACCTCATATAATTTTCCTGTTCCAATTTTCAGGCTGAAGCCTCTGTGAATCCTGGACCTGCGGTATATATCTCTCCATCCGGACCTAATCCTATAATGGTGCAGGTTTGTAGTGTATTATGTATAGCAGCAGTTTGGTTTTTGCCATTATCTTACTTATTTTGCTAATTGTTAAAAGTGGATCATTCATTATGAACCTGGTGCAGGTCAATGAATATTCAAATATAAATTATTAATGAATTAAACATGTTATGATAATAAATGATAAGTGGTGCATGTGTCTTGAATTTTTAAATTTATTGCAAAGCAATTAACATAGTGCAGCATATGGTTGCTGATTTTATTGAAATTGCCTATTTTCTAGATATATGTTGTATGATGGAACTAATATGTATGCTAGTGAAAAGATATCAATGATCCCCTAAACATGCATGAAAGGAGATTACACTATTACCACTTTTCCTTTTAAAAAATCAAGCACAAAGCATACTGAGGTTCTAATGAGAAACAATGGCGATAAGCAAACCTTGGTTATGATTTAAACGTTATCATATATTTGGACATCCTAAGTTTAGGAAAAAAAACTCTTAGTTTACTTTTAATAAGTTTATATGTTATCATCAATTGGGTATTGTGAGTTTAGGGAAAAAGTATGTTATCATCAATTAGGTATTGTAAGTTTAGGGGGAAAAGTATCTATTATTTCATTTTTAATATCATATCAGCTATTGTAGATGTATTGGAAGTAAGATTTTGTGGTAAATGGATGGAAGGTTAGCAGGTTAATCCCCAGAAAGAACTAGCCAACAGCGTTAAACAGAAAAATTTAATAGCAATCCACTTTATTTGAATAGGATAAATGGTTCAGACAAATTTATGAAGCATTCATGGCTGCGAATTTATAGGTAGATTCATATTTGCATGGAAAAGTTGGTGGTTGCTTCTCATGGAAATTAATTAAGAAATGCTTGAGCGTTTTGCTGGGGACAATGGATACACCAGTCTGAAAATAATTCGTAGAGGTGACTTTGTGCTCCCTCTGGTGCATGAGATCTTCTTATGTCAGCTTCATGCGCCGAAAAGAGTGTAATGTTTTAATTTTTAAATTTCCAGCCCTTTTCTCTGCAAAACAATTCTCTCTTTGGCGGTTCTGCTGCACAATCAAATCCTATGAGTTTTGGTCCTGTTGGAATCAGCAATGCTCCAAGGAACATAAATATCCATATAACTGCTGGTTAGTAAAGGAACTAATTAATTTCCATTTCTTTCTTTACCTTGAATTTTTATGACTATTTATTAGCAGGCACTTCTCTGGCGCCACTTATCTCAACCATAGGTAGTCGGACAAGTAATGGGGAGGGAACACAGGGAGAACGGGGTAACGGCACTGGTTCAGGTCCAATGCGGGTGCTACCAGTGAGAAATATCATTGCAACAGCTGTTCCTGCACGTTCTACTGGTATTGCAGTTACAAATGCTTCACAACCTGCTATAGGTGTGTCTACTTCAGAGCAGACACCTGATTCTACGTCAGTATCCTCTGTAATATCTGAAGTCAGTTCTCGGCTAAGAAATCTTGTTGGTGGCATGCAAGGAGAAAACCAGCCTACATCAGGTAGCTAACTGTTTGAATGAGTATATGATGTCATTGTCTTCTACTGGATTGTTGATAACCCAAGTATGATACCTGTGTGCAGGCTCTGTTGATTCTGGTGCAGTCAGTAACTCACGCAATGAACAGCCTAGTGGCATGATAGTCGATGAGGCAGGGGAGTCAACTGTTACAGTGCGTGGCCCAATGCCTGAGGATGATAAAAAGGTATGATTTTGTATTGTTTGCATGTACTGTTATACAGTTGGTGATTATTTATGGTCTACACTAAATCACTGATAATTAACAGGAACAAGATGATCATATCCAAGGAAGTCACCGTAAGGCTGAGGAGAGTTTTTTGAGCTCAAAAGATGGACAGTCTTGCTCAGCTGGATGTTCAAGTGTAAAAGCATCTGGAAAATCAGAAGAAATTTCAGCATCTAGTTCTAGCGAGAATCATGATTTGCCAGAAGGTGCTCAAGCTGCTCCTCTTGGACTGGGGATGGGTAGTTTGGACAGAAAGGTGTTTTTCATTCTTGGATTAACTATTATTAATTGATTATAGTGAAGTTTCTCATATATTTTACCAAGTCACTGTTTCTTTTGCTGAGCCTCCATTGGTTAACATGAATGGATTCCTGAAATCCACAATTTTTCATTGTTGAAGAGGCAGTGCTTTTGTATGGCTGATGTGCTGTGCAGTCACTTCTTGGTATTAAGAGAGTACCTTTTCTCATCAATTGATCAAGTTGTGCGTCTGAGATCCAGTAGGTTTGAGATGTAATGTACTTGTTTCGCTTATCCTGACCTGACCATCACATTAGTGCCTGGTCTTATTTGTCAGACTCATGGCCTGTTTAGTCTATGTACATGCTTAACTATTTAGCTGTTATGAGATTTTGTTACTGCTACTTTTAGTTTTCTTTTCCTGCGACTTGTACACATCTGCTAAATTCATGTTGTTTACTATGAAATCTGAATTGTTTGTATCATTTGATGCAATTAGAAGCGAACCAACCAGCCAAAATCATCAGTCACGAGTGGTGAAACTACAAGCAACACCCCTGCGAGCCAAAATCTGAGCACTGCAATTAGTGGTCAGCAGCTGTTACAATCTCTTGCATCTCGAAGCTCTAGTTCAAATAGGGTGGGTTTAAATGACACTCAAATAGGTCAACTCCCTTCATCTGGTAGGAGCAACAGCGAGAGTAGACCCCTAGGACAACAAGGTTCTGATCCTCAACTTGATACAGCTAGCATCATGTCTCAAGTGATGCATAGCCCTGCATTGGATGGTCTGTTGACTGGTGTGTCGGAGCAAACTGGGGTCGGTTCACCCAATGTTTTGAGGAATATGCTGCAACAACTCACTCAGAACCCACAAATAATGAGTACCGTCAGCCAAATTGCACAACAGGTCGAAAACCAAGACTTAGGAAACATGTTCTCAGGTTTAGGGAATGGCCAAGGTGGTGGCATTGATATTTCGAGGATGATGCAACAAATGATGCCCGTAGTCTCCCAGGTTCTTGGCCGTGGGTCAGCAGGTCAGCACGTTTCTCATGTAGAGCTCGAGTCCCAAACGCAGCACAACGAGAGTAGATTGGATGCAAATGAAAATGCTGATGCTCAGAATGTTCAGGTCATTTCTCTTGCAAAGAATGCATGGCATATGAGTTAAATAAAAGCTATAGTATTGCCCTGTTCTGGAAGTGATTTAGATTTGATCATTTCAAGTTTGATTTATCAGGAAATCTCTTTTCCTCTCCCTGGTTATTTGAGTACCCTTTTTGTCTTTAGATTGATCTGCAGGAAGTGGCTGAGAGAGTTTTGACCTTTACTTCACCAGAAGATATTTTCCGCACTATAGCTGAGAATGCAGCCAGGTCTAATGGGAGTGATAGCAGATCCGAGGACATTGTGAACGAGTTGAGCAACAATGAAAATCTAGTTAGCGTAAGTTTTCCTGTTTTGTCAGGTTGAATCCATTTGGTTCCACTGAACCATGAATGGGCTGCTCTGTGGTACTGAAAACTCTGGGGTCACGAACATTTATATTTAGTTTAGTTGATAAATCTTGTTTTCGTTTTTGTGTTGCGAATAACCAACTCCAAATATTATATGCAGGATTACATAGAGATGCTACAGCGCGACATAAACCAGCGGCTTCAGAGTGAACCTAGGCAGGAGTAATTAGTTCTGACAATTTGCAAGAACACATGGTATTCGATCATTTTTCCTGTATTCTTGACGTTGCCAGAGATTATTTGCCTCAGTCAGGATTACTTCAAGAATTGATTAAACCTGTAAAATCCCTGTACAAATAGGTGCAGAGCACTACATGCTTTCCGTGATATGGTTGATCTGCCAATATGCTTTTTGCGGTTTATTATATATTTGTATGTGATCAGTAGGTACTTTATGCTTACACATGGTTTGTGTTTTGCTTTTTGAAAACAAATCGATAAATTAGTAACATCTCCTCTTTCCTTTTTTGTTGTCTTGCTAGAATTGTGAAAACTTTTTCCACTTGTACAATAAATCAAAAAAATACTTGCATGCTTTATCGACGGAACTGTGTGGACAGTAGAAGGGACAATTGAAACAAAATGAATGAGTGGTCCTTGGCAGTGTCTTACAGGAATCATGTTCTTACTTGTCATCTTCAGTGCTAGTCTTCAGAGGTTGTCCGGTAAAGCCTGGCATGCCTCTAAGGCGCTAAATTTGATCTTTAATCCATCTCCTAGCTGTATATCCTATTAATGTCTTAACTAAGGCGGTAATGATGTTTCTGGGTTGGAGATCGTGAAGTAAAAAAACCATATCATATCCACGACCTTGAACCAGAAGAGAAGCAAGCTCCGACACCATTGCCAATGGTAGAAATTTCTGGGTCATCTACCAGCCGTAATTGCTAATTTATCATGTCAAGCGTCTTCTTTTTATCATGCGGGGAAAGCAAAGAAATGGTCGGTGGCTTGACTTCATACATATGTTGAATTGGGTTATAGCCTGTAGGGCGAATAATGCTCGAAATTTTATTCTGCTTAAGACGAAGGAACTCAGAAAAACATCCAATGTAAAATGAATATTATTCCATTTTTAATCAGAAATTTTTTTATGAAATAATATTTGATTAATGGATTAAAAATTCTTCCTCAAAACTTATAAAACCATATTAAATATTTATCGATATAATTTATGCTTGATTAAAATCAATGATTAAAGTGATGATTAGTTGTTTTAGTAGCGTTTAATTGTTGAATACTAATTATTAATATTTAAATATTTGAATATTTATTTTAAATTAAATATTTCGATTAAATCAAAAAATTAAACCAAATTTTTATTCAATCAGATAATTAATGGTGTTATTATTAGTCAAAAAATTTGACATCAAAAGCAGAGTTAGCATGGAGAAGGGGAGAAAATAGGGGATGGATAAGAAGGTAAGTTTAAGTGGGTCATAGCACTTAATATTTAAGCTTAAAAATAGTGTAGAGAAGTAGATAATTTGATTGTTTGAAAATGTGATTGCACATGGGAATGGCGACAGCAGTATTAGTTTTAAGGAAAAAGAGACCCTGTCTCATGTCTTACATATTCAGCAGACATCCCCTCTATGTTGCATTAATGAAAAAGCCAAATGAAAGCGCGTTAATATACCAATATTTTGCGACTGTTGAGCTTTGTTGGGTTGGATATTAATTGAAGTTATTTCAAAATCAGCAACTTAGTATTGGATTGCAATGATGAGCATGTGCAATTATACGATGCCATTATTCCTTTACCATGGCCATGACAGTTGTTCACAATTCCTTGCTGCTCTTTCCAACTGGTGAATTCCTGTCCCCTTCCAAGTCCCGTGGTTTGGTTTGAGGTCAAAGTATACGGCATTTTCATATGGGTTTCGTCCCTTCATCACGGCTGAATTTTGCCCTTTCTGGGTTACACTTGACCCTTCTCCCTTCTCCCTTCTTCCCAAATATGATGTCTCATCATTTGCTTCAAGTACAGCAAAGTTGGTGAAAAATCCTGGTCCTTTTCTAATAAATAAAATTTTAATTAATTTATTATTTTTATAAGTATATTAAATTAGAGTAGCACATGATGCAGTTAAATCCATGCATAAGTAGAAGTGGTTGGACGTCACCCCCCACTGCCCTCTTCCCTTCTTGCATGAACCTTGTCCCTCACGCCAACTCTTCTCGTCCCTCTAATTATCTGAATAATAATAATAATAAATCAATTTTTTTTATGAATATCTTATAAATACGTAAATGTGATATTTAATAAAAAAATATTTATAATTATAGGGGGTTTGGGGAATGATCACATGCATGCATGCCCCAAATCAGGCATGTGATCTACCAAGCATTCACATTCCATATATTAAACCACCAAATTTGTAAAAATAAATCAAATAAAATATATATAAAACGATGCGGACCCCACCACCGACACCCCCTTTTCTAATTTTCCTTATATATTTTTCCCCTTTTTCCATTTTCTTTTTATTATTACTAAATAAAATAAAATAAAATAAAATTTAGAAATTTCTAAGCATCCCCACGCGCGCGCACACTTGTCTGTATCGCACTTGCAAATCTGCTCTCCCTCTGCCTTCTTATTTGCTATAAAAGAAAACAGCAAAACCCGATCTTTTCCTTGCTGATATCTTTGATATTATTATTATTATTATTGTTGCTCCAGTATGCCGCTGTGTTTAGCGGGAAAAGGTGCTGTCTGCACCTTCTTGTTATGCGTCATCGGTGTTTCGTTTTTCGCCATTGTTAGAGCTGAAGATCCATACAGGTTCTTCAACTGGAATGTTACTTACGGTGACATATACCCACTTGGCGTTCGTCAACAAGTTAGTTTTTTTTTTTTGCTAAATGCCCATTTCGTTTTGATCAGTTGTTTGATCTGGGTGTTATTCGTTTTTAACTGACGATGGGTGGTTTCTCTTTGATTCCTTTTTCATTGCAGGGTATACTTATTAATGGACAGTTTCCAGGCCCTGATATTCATTCTGTTACAAATGACAACCTTATTATCAATGTTTTTAACAGCTTAGATGAGCCTTTTCTTCTTTCCTGGTGAGCATCCTTTTCACGGTCTTGGAATCTCTGTCTTCTCTGTTATTTTTCGCGTGAACTTTCCCTGTCTGTTAAGAATCTCCCCACTGATTTGCTCATTCTTCCTCCAGAAGGCAAATCTGTTCAACTTGTTACTTCTTTTAATGCTCCTTGGGGTAACCTAGTAAATTCGACAATGTTCATTTGATGAAAACCTTGGAAAAGAGCTTATCACATGAATAGCATTACAAGGAGAATGTCTGGTTCCTATGCTTTTGCTGTATCGACCACTTTTCTTTTCCCAAAATACGTTTTTTTTCGGAGTCTAGATCTAACCCACATGCCCATATTTTCGTATAACTTCCCGCGATTAGCGCTAATTACAACAGAGATTTCTGTATCCACAAGTCAAAAGAAGCATCTTAGTTTCCAGTGGGCCGAGGGCTGTCAGTCACTATCAGTTTACAGATGGATTAATAGAAATGCTAATCCGACTTCTCTTATCATTAAATGAAAGCAACTGATTGTTATAAATAAATTAGAGATATGTTTGCTGATGCAAGTTGCTCCTATATCGGTAATCCCTTGTCGATTTATCTGTATATAGCTGTCTTCCACTTTAGGAGAAGAATTCTGTCATGGCCTTATCTTTTAGGTAAAGCGGTGGCATGGAGAGAGAGAATGAATTCATGGCATGTTAAAAGCATATGCATCAATCCATGGCTCTGGTTCAATATTCTCTTGCAATGATTAAGTTATACAAAATTCTGAACCCCAAATGTTTCTCAATGGAAACACGTCTGATCTTGCCATGACTAAGTAGCAAGAACTCAGAATAGTTCTTGGATGTAAAACATAATCAGCAAAAGTCAGGATTCAAGTATGAAAAAACTGCAGTTTGTCTTAAACATTTATCGGGTTTGATGGATGTAGGAATGGAATTCAAAATAGGAGAAATTCATTCGAGGATGGTGTTTATGGAACCACATGTCCGATTCCTCCAGGAAAGAACTTCACATACATTCTTCAAGTAAAGGACCAGATTGGGAGTTACTACTATTTCCCATCTCTCGGATTCCATAAAGCTGCAGGTGGTTTCGGAGGCATCAGAATCCTTAGCCGCCCTCGAATTCCTGTCCCTTTTGCAGATCCTGACGGGGATTACACCATTCTTATTGGAGATTGGTATAAATCTAATCACACGGTAAATCTTCCTATTATCTCTCATTTAATGCTTCATTGTTTTCAATTAGACCATTAAGCGCTGATATTGGCTTTGGATTGAAAACGATCAAAGCCTTGATGACGCATCTATTCAAATTTGTGGGCTGTGGGACTTCTGATGCATTTAAGATCTTTCTTTAGTTATGCATGTTGGCTTCGGTGGTTGTAGTTTTTGGAAAGTCGTTGGCTTTGTGTTGTGTCGGTAAGCTTTTAACTAATTGCCGCTGTGCTTGCCATTACTCTTTTTTCCTGCTTCTGACACATGGGCCTCCTCTTCTCCACCATAACTAGACGTCATCTTTTGTAATTTTCTTTTACGGTTCTGCAAAAATCCATACTCGGACTGAGCAGTTAAAACCCAACATTATTTATTCACAATGCCAATATGGGGCATAAAGTTTTCCACATTTGGTGGGACAAAATCAGTTCCCAGTAAGATTAAATAAAAATGTGTTAAGCTTGTAATGAATGACGTTTAGGCCATATATTCCGAATGCTTAGGCGAATTTTTCTTTGTAGCATCTGGGTTTCTTCGCACCATACACTCTGTCCCATGTCCTGATAAATCTTAGTCTAATCCGTGAGCCAAGCTGTCCACATTTTAATTCAATTTATTCATGTGCGTCGCCCACTTGTTTCTTTAAGTATGGCCCATCACGTGTTTGTTGAAATCCCGGAAATAAGTAGCGTCTCAATGATATCAGCCCAATTTCTAGTATCCTGTATTAATTTTTCAAATAAAAATAATAAATAATAATATGGGTGCATTACATGACAGGAAGGAATTTAGCGGAAAAAAAAAAGGAACTGATCTTGTGTGGTGATGGTGTCTGTGCAGGATCTGAAGGCTCATCTGGACAATGGTAAGAAGCTACCATCCCCTGATGGAATTCTCATCAATGGTCGTGGGCCCAATGGATACTCTCTTACTGTTGAACAAGGTAGATCATCAATATTCTCCGGCCATCCTTTTCATATTTACGTCAACTTTTAAATTTCGTTTGGTAATTGTTTGACTATTTGTTGCAGGCAAAACTTACAGGCTTAGGATATCCAATGTTGGGTTGCAAAATTCACTCAACTTCCGCATTCAGAATCATAAAATGAAGTTAGTTGAAGTAGAAGGAACGCATACTCTTCAGACAACTTTCTCTTCGCTGGACGTTCATGTCGGCCAATCTTACTCCGTTCTATTTACAGCTGATCAGCCTGGTCAGGACTACTACATTGTGGCTTCCTCTAGGTTCACCACTCCGGTCCTCACCACTACAGGTGTTCTTCATTACAGCAATTCTGCCGGTCCAGTATCTGGTCCACCTCCTGGTGGTCCCACTATTCAGGTTGATTGGTCTCTTAACCAGGCCCGCTCCATTAGGTGTGTCATCCATTTTCATCGAGTTATTTGCGGTTGCTCTTTGGACTAAACATGTTCATTTAAAAAAAAACGAACCACAAACTAGACAACTAATTTAACATCCTGGGCCCATTTGTATATAACTCACAGTCGAGCTTTTTCTTATTAGATATGTGCTTGTTTCAGGACCAATCTTACTGCAAGTGGACCAAGACCAAATCCGCAAGGTTCGTACCACTATGGCATGATCAACACATCAAGGACTATCATATTCGCAAATTCTGCCGGTCAAGTGAATGGCAAGCAGAGATATGCAGTCAACAGTGTGTCCTTTGTTCCTCAGGACACCCCACTGAAGCTTGCGGACTACTTCAAAATTCCGGGAGTTTTCAAGGAGAACGGTATATCGGATAGACCTTATGGCGGTGGAATATACCTCGACACATCGGTCTTGACTGTTGATTATAGATCATTTGTGGAAATTGTATTCCAGAACAATGAAGACATTGTGCAAAGCTGGCATCTTAACGGTTACAGTTTCTTTGTTGTTGGGTGAGCACCTGATTTACACTCGTTTGTCCGTGCTTCTTCCGGAGCATGCCTGTGAGTCTTTTCTTATTCATTTTGTATTGAAATGCAGAATGGATGGAGGACAGTGGACATCGGACAGCAAGAATCAATACAACCTCCGGGATGCAGTTGCGCGTTGCACCACTCAGGTGACACCGAAATCCAAACACCCATCTAAATGGAGATAACATATCTCACGGTGGAAAGACAATAGCTTTTACCTAACTATTCCTTAACTTGGGATTAATCATAAATTGAGACAGTTGGGTGTGGACTGTCTGAGGAGAGAGATTTTTCTGACCTCTCTTGTATCGTTGGTGATTGCAGGTATATCCAATGTCATGGACTGCGATTTATGTTCCACTGGACAACGTAGGAATGTGGAACCTGAGGACAGAGTTCTGGGCACGCCAATACCTCGGGCAACAACTTTATTTACGAGTTTACACGTCATCAACTTCCCTTAGAGACGAATATCCCATTCCAAGGAATGCGCTTGTTTGCGGGAAGGCGGCTGGTCGACGCACGCGACCGCTGTGAACCACCACAACGTGGTGAAGGCATTAGTATTCAAGGGCAGGAAATCCTGCTGGGTCCGAAGAGTAGAGCTTTGCACCTTGTCTTCTTTTTGGCTGCTTAGGTTATGCTGAATATGAAGAAGCAAGGAGCTTATTTTACATGTTATTGTTAGAACACCCATTAATGACTTCAGCTCGAGGTCACATTCTTTTTTCCCCATGATTGCTTTCCCCTTTCCCCTGTATTAGCAAGTTTCTATACATTATTTGTTATATTATAAGGCCAGCTAATTCTGAAGCTGGTTCCATGATTAAAGTTTATGCTTTTATTAAGCTCCTCACTTCTCAAGTGGATCACATCAATTCAACTTCATCCAATGACTTCTGTATATCTTTCTTCCTTTGGATAAACGTCCTCCATAGTCATTTCTTGATCAGATTATTAGAAGCTTTATGGTTATTAACATGTACTAATGTCAATGCTAAATATTAAGAATCATATTCACGGATGAGATCAATTTAAATTATTCTCAATTAATTTATTTTATTTTTTGCAATATGAAAAAATCAATCGACTAGAGAAAAAAAGATTTAGTTGGGCCGTTTTTATTTGAATATTTAGGCCATTTCTTTGGATCACGATTCTTAAGGATTCGCGAGAGTTCGTCGCAAAGCTTCGGATGGTTTAACCATTAGAAGCCAGCGATCTGATGCACCGCAGCATCAACAGAAGACCTTTATGACCTTTGACTGGCCCACCATGTGTCCCAAATCAAACGGCTCACGTTCTTTTAACTCCATCTGATAGAAACCACAGACGTTGCTCACATCAGCATTATAAGCTTTGTACCACTCAAATGCTGATTTGGAAGCAAAACCCTAACTCATTTTCGGCGGGATTGGAGTCTCAAAAACATTTCTCATCTATCGTCTCTTTTGTCCGAGAGGTAATTGCTGTGCTCTCCATTTCCATGGCTCAGTTCTTACTTTCCTTGCTCTTTATTCTGCAATTCGTTTTGTTTGCATTTCAGCAAACAAAGATATGGAAAATTCTTAAGAATGATAGTAACTGAGTTCGCGATTCTGTTTGTAAATTTGCTTCCTAAAAGAAAACCACCATAGATCGTCATTGTAACTTCCTTGAGTTTTGTTTGCAGTGTAAGATCCGATCAGGTTTGTTTCGTTGTGTTAATTTCTTTTTACTGATTTTCAGGTTCTTATTTTGAGCCATCTTTAACCAAGCTGTCTTCATTTACGCTCTCTAATGGCGGTATGCTAGTGCTTATTTCTCTTTCCAGTTTCACGTTCTCTCCTCTCGCATTGGATATTTGTTTTCTAATGCTAGGCATCTGTATTGATTTATTTCTTGTTTCTTTCTAATTTCTAGGTAGATAGAATTCTTAAAGATGAAGCTAGCGAAGAAAAAGGAGAGCGTGCCAGAATGGTGAGTGTCATGTGTAACATAATTAGCGTCTTACTTCTCGAGTTAATGGTGCTCATACTGTGCCGTCTACCATGAAACCATTGTTTGAATTTGTATGAAGGTTTCTTATTATTTTATTGTAATGATTAAAAATAATTTTGTTTAGGCATCATTTGTTGGTGCCATGGCGATCGCAGACCTGGTCAAGACTACCTTAGGGCCAAAGGGAATGGTGAGTTTTATCTCATTCACTCACGTATTGCCAATGGAAGGCATATGATAACCTTTTTTCTTTTACATTTAATGTAATCCCTGATCATCTTTGTATCACTACATGTGTAGGATAAAATTTTACAGTCAACAGGCAGAGGACGGGAAGTTACTGTTACAAATGATGGGGCCACCATCTTGAAGTCTCTTCACATCGATAACCCAGCTGCTAAAGTTCTAGTTGGTATCACTCAATACTTCTCTCTCTGGATGTTATGACTGTTTTAGTTTCCTCATTGTTGTTTAAGCTGAATGATATTCTTAGGCATGCCTATGATTCTCTTGACATTCTTGGTCGTGTAGAGAGTTCAGCAATGTTGATAAGTGTCCATGACTAGAATTGTATAGATTATTGTGTATTTCCTGACTAAAAGCGCAGTGAGTTCAAATTATTTTGTTTTGTGGAGGATGAAAGTCTTATCTGGTCTCTTAAAATTATTACAGCGTTACTGGTTATGCTGAGTAATTGTTGGATATCATCTCTGGAACTATGTACAAGTTCAATGTATTGTTTGATTGCAATCTTGGCTTGACAGAAATCCTTAATTTGTTTGGCAGATATATCAAAAGTTCAAGATGATGAAGTTGGTGATGGCACAACTTCTGTTGTTATTTTGGCTGGCGAGCTTTTGAGGGAGGCAGAAAAGCTGGTTGCAGCAAAGATTCATCCAATGACAATCATTGCTGGTTTGTTTTGAACTGCTTGGCTCTTTAGCTTCCGATTCTTTCTTTGATGTTTTTCTCCTCATCTGTTATCAAAGGTCTTCACCATTAGACTATAATGACCACTCTGAGTTGTACCAATCTTTGCATTGTTTTAAATTGTTAACGCTGTGTTTGACTGTTCAGGTTTTCGGATGGCAGCAGAGTGTGCCCGGAATGCTTTGCTGAACAAGGTTGTGGACAACAAAGAGAATGAAGGTATTTTTTTGGTTTATGTTATGTTAGTGCTGCTTCATTTTATCAATGTTATTGTGGAACTTCTTGAGGTGCCGAAGTTGAAAGGCTACTTATTGCTATATTGTGAAGCACAACAGCGTAGCTGCATGTTTCTAGTTTGCTATTTCATACTTTTAGGTCATTCACAGGCTTTCATGCTTGTCTGATGCCTGTCTTATTGAATGATGTAGAAATATTTAAGTCAGACTTGATGAAGATTGCAAGGACTACTTTGAGTTCCAAAATTCTATCACAGGATAAGGAACATTTTGCAAAACTGGCAGTGGATGCTGTTTTGAGGCTAAAGGTAAGAGACGTTTCCATGATTTTGATTACAATTGCCTTGATGATTCTTCTTCTCTTTTATTGATGTTCTCTTATTTTGTAAATTGAAATTGCAGGGTAGTACAAACTTAGAGGCCATCCAAATTATTAAAAAGCCGGGAGGTTCACTAAAGGATTCTTTCTTGGATGAAGGGTAAGTATATTGAGCTGAAAAGTGTTATTTTCCATAAACAGTTTTCACAGTTGGCATGTTGGTTGCATTTTTTATTGCTTTATTACTTTAATATATATTTTGTTTGTTTATAACTTGTTGCATGCATATTTGGAGATCCATCTTTACTTGAATAATGTTAAAATTTATGTCTCGTTTCTTTAGATTTATTCTTGACAAGAAAATAGGTGTTGGACAACCAAAGCGCATAGAGAATGCAAAAATTTTGGTAGCAAACACTGCAATGGACACGGACAAAGTGAAGATCTATGGGGCACGTGTTCGAGTTGATTCAATGGCTAAGGTTGCTGATATTGAAGCAGCTGAGAAGCAAAAAATGAGAGAAAAGGTGGATAAAATAATAGCCCATGGGATTAACTGCTTTGTTAACAGGCAATTGATTTATAATTTCCCTGAGGAACTTTTTGCAAATGCTGGAATACTTGCAATTGAACATGCTGATTTTGATGGAATTGAACGGCTAGCCTTAGTAACTGGTGGTGATATTGCATCAACATTTGACAATCCTGAGTCAGTTAAGCTTGGGCATTGCAAACTAATCGAGGAAATTATGATTGGTGAAGACAAGTTGATCCACTTTTCAGGTGTTGAACTTGGACAGGCGTGTACAATAGTACTGAGAGGTGCAAGGTACATATTGAAGCCACTTTGTAATTTTTTGGTCTATATTACAACATTGACAGCATTCCTTGGCATAATGCTTAGATTGCTTATTTGGGATGCAAAGGCTATAGTTTGTTTCAAGGGAAACAACCTCTTTTAGCTGCAGCAGGGATAAATATGCGAACATAGATCCTCCAAATTTTGCTTGTCCTGTTTTGGTATTTAGAGTATAGTGCCATATTTGGACTTCACAATTTAAAACTTCAAACTATAACAATAGCACTGTAATGTAAAACCATGTCGTAAAGTTATTAGCTTGACATCTTGATTTTTGCATGGAAAGTATGTTCCCGTTGTACTGATTTCAAATGGAATATCTTTCTCATACCTTATAAACTTTGCTGGTACTCTTCTTTTCCGCTTGTAACTTGCTCTTGTAAGTCAGCTAGCATGCTTAGTATCACTCACATCCTTGTTTGAGTGCATCTACATTCACCGCCTGCTTGAACATGTAGGGGTCAACCTACATGTTTGGTAGATACATGCATGCCTGTTCAAGTGGAGTCTCAAACTTTAGATATCTCCATTTGCCCTTTAACTTGATAATTAAGTTCTTTTCGTTTCTCTTTTATGGCAGCCATCATGTTCTTGACGAGGCTGAAAGATCTCTGCATGATGCCCTGTGTGTGCTGTCTCAAACGGTCAATGACAGCCGTGTTTTACTTGGAGGTGGATGGCCTGAGATGGTGATGGCAAAGGAAGTTGATGAGCTGGCACGAGCTACCCCTGGGAAGAGGTCCCATGCTATTGAGGCTTTCTCAAAAGCATTAATTGCGATTCCAACTGTAATTGCAGATAATGCTGGTTTGGACAGTGCTGAATTGGTTGCACAACTTCGAGCAGAGCACCAGAAGGAAGGATCCGCTGCTGGGATTGATGTTATCACTGGATCTGTAAGTAGTTATTAATGCACAATTAGTTCTGGTATGCTTTTGCATTGGAATGCTTCGTGCGGTCCAGCATCATCTTGTTAAAAGCTTTTTGTAGAATCATGTTGAAAGATGCGGAGCTTTGTTTGATATTATGATTCTTAAGCTAGGTCCTATAATAGTTTATGCAGTTCGTGGTAATTTGTCTGATGCTGAGCAGGTTTTACTATGTCGGTTCTTTTTTGTTGACTGCTGACAACTTTCAAATCGTACAGGTGGGAGATATGGCTGAGCTCGGTATCTCCGAATCTTTCAAAGTTAAACAGGCTGTACTACTCTCTGCAACCGAGGCAGCTGAAATGATTCTCCGAGTTGATCAAATCATTACATGTGCCCCTCGAAGGAGAGAGGATAGGATGTGATACCTTTTTTGGGTGGAACAAGGAAATTGGATGCAGTATCATTGTTTTAAGTGTTGAATTCCCCGGAATTTTTTTGTTCTAGCTTTGTGGAGGAAATGAGGTGGTTTAATGTGTTTCCAAATTCCAGAATTAATCAAATAGCAACTAAACGTCGAGAGTGATACGGTAAATGATGTATGTCACGATTCCTGTAAGGTTACCCTGATTGTGATCTTGAACCTTGTTCAGGAAAGAAAGATTGCTATTTTGGATCTTGTTGGATATCTTCGTAACGAGTTATTTGTGTAGTGTATTTCGACTATGATTTGGAAGAATCTAACGAATCGCACGGGGTTGGAGTGGGGTAATTTGATATCTCCCGCATTTTGTTGGTTGCATCCGCATTTAGCCGATACCTAGGCAGCATGTATTTTGTTGGACGTCTTGTTTTGTTGCTTTCATTGACAAACCCCAATGACCAATAGCATCTTTGTTCTATTTTACTGCAAGAGACATGGGTTTAGCAAGTGCCAATACGAAACAATCGATTTTGGGAAAATTTCGTTTGAACATCATTTATTTCCGTCGATTTTGGAAGGTATGATGCTTTGTAAATTGAATATAGAAAAGAAAGTCGATTCCATTCATTTACTAGCAAAATGCGTCATCCTGTGACGTGTCTATGGAGAGACTAGGAGCAACATTCATTTGTTTTAGATAAGTATTGAAATTTGTATGATTTCAATCTGTGTAAGAAATAAGTAAAAATTGATTCTTGTTAAATAAATAATAAAAAGAAGCAGAAAACAAGTGGGGTCGGATGACGCTATCTATCATTGTACCTCGACCGCTGTTCCACCAATCCAAAACCATAGCCCACTCCGACTTCTTCCGAGTCTAAACCTTTCCCCTCCTTAACTCCCAAATTCTAGTTCTCTATATTTATCTTCAAAACATGGCTGGGAGGTCGCAGTTCGATCCTGATCGTGTCCTTGCTCACAAATTTCCAGAGGTAATATCCATTTTCAATCGGAACAAGAATCATAAATTTTTTTTATTATGAATTATCACTGTACTGACTACGCTCTTCTTTTTTACATTTGTTTTTCACTTTGTTGTTGTACGGGGCAGCAGAGAACCTTCGCTTACACTGAGAGGTGCAATACCCTTCCTCTGATTGATACAATTTTTTAGCTATGTCTATGATCTATTTCCTTTATTTTTTTTTTGTTTAAATAGAGATGCAGCAATTTATGCCTTGGGTATTGGAGCTTGTGCTCGAGATGCTGTTGACTCCGACGAGCTTAAATATGTTTATCATGAAAACGGTCAACAATATATCGAAGTAAATTTTATTCCTTATTTTCCTCAGTTTTCCGCTGAATTTGATCTTTATTACCTTAGTGGCCGTCAGTTTAGTTGTTCTTTGCCGGCGATGAATTATCAAATCAAAGATAATGTTGCCAATTCTATTTCCTCGCCAATCAAAGATTCTCTGTTTCTAATTTTAGGTCTTTCCAACATTTGCTGCGTTGCTTTCACTGGGATCATTGAAAACTGGTTTAGATTTGCCTGGCTTGCAGTAAGTAGCGATCGCAATTTCGAAACACTAATTTTTTAGCTTTCACTTGTAATTTTGACTCTGCAACTTGTAGTTGCTTTAGTCCTATAAACTACAATCAGAGTTAAATCATTATCTGATTGAAATTTTTGTTAGATTCAAAACAATTTGGAGGTGACTGCCATTTCTAATTTCTATGAATCAGATATGATCCACGTCTTCTGCTGCATGGACAACAGTATATAGAATTGTATAAGCCATTTCCTTCAAGTGCATCCGTAAGTCTTCCATGACAAAGTGTTATTCAGTTCGGGGCTTAAAGCTATAGCATATGCTTCACATTTAAACAAGATCGTGCTTTAAATTTGCTTCTTTTGGCGTAAGTTTAATTTTCTGATAGTGTCATGTACCTCGTTGTTGATGCAGCTAGATAACAAAATTAGTCTTGCTGGACTACATGACAAAGGTTTGTATAATTGATAGAAACGCCATACCATGACATTGAAGCAGACATTTACTCCTTTCTTTCATGAGATTGAAGCAAGTTTATTTTTCTTCTGATTATGCAATCATTTCCTTAAAAAGTTCAGGTAAAGCAGCTATTGTTGAGATTGAGACAAAAAGTTACGAGAAAGATTCTGGTGACTTGTTATGCATGAACAGGTAGGTGTATGTTTTACAAGTTTTTTCTAGTGGCTTTTCACCAACTGCATATGACATTCTATTATGTTTGCTATTCTCAGGTCAACTGTTTATCTCCGAGGTGCTGGTGGCTTCTCGAACTCCAGTCCCCCTTTCTCCTATTCTAACTATCCACGCAACCAGGTTCCAGCTGTGAAAATACCAAGAAGTCAGCCATTTGCAGTATATGAAGACGCTATTCAGCCATCTCAGGTAAGCCGTACTGATTCCACTACTGCAAGACCTGTAATTTGTGATGTTTGTTTGATATTTAATATGAATGTGCAATATTAACTCTCTCATTGTATCTGCTGTTCTTACCAGATATAATGTGAAATTACGAACATGAAAATAAATTAATAAAAGATTCAGGTTATGCTCCATTTTTTGGTTTCGGTGATGAACTAACACTTTGTGCTGCTAACCATAAATTTTTCTGATACTATCAGCAGTAGAACATAGTAACGTTTATAACTTGAGAAACTGTCTCATCTGGTATAATTTACTTCTATTCCTTCTCAAATTAGATAATTCATACAAGATACTTATTTTTGACCATGACTTTCATGTTCATAGGCATTGCTGTACAGGTTGTCTGGTGACTATAATCCTCTACATTCAGATCCTACGATTGCTAAAATCGCAGGGTACGTATACTTGAATGGTATTGCTTTGACAGCGATGATTTTACAACTATCATTACAACGTCAAGATTCAAAATTTGTTGGTGAATCATTTGTGTTTTTGGTAATAAACCGGCATGAGCATGATATCAGTAACCACAGAGACTTCTTTTTCACGTTCATTTGGTATTCAGAGTGCATCATCTCTAGTTAAATATGCAAATGATCGGATAAGGATAATATTTCTGACGTAGTAAGATTTGTGATCCTTTTGATACTGAACTTTGGTGTGGACCATATTCAAGCAAAACGCTGATTTGCATTTTTGCTTGCTTGCTTGTATTCCATATTAAAGATTTTCGAAACCGATATTGCACGGGCTATGCACCCTTGGATTTGCGGTTAGGGCAATCATCAAATGCATCTGCAAAGGGGATGCAAGCATTGTTAAAACAATATCTGGTAGATTCCTTTTACATGTGTACCCTGGTGAAGCGTTGATCACTGAAATGTGGCTCGAAGGCTCGAGGTACATCCTTATAAACTCTAATCCTATTCTATTGGTTCATCATATCCAGTAATCTTTACTTGTTCATTTTTGCGGGTCTTGACATATGTGGGTATTATAATCTGCAGGGTCATGTATCAAGCGAAGGTAAAAGAGAGAAACCGAGCTGTACTGTCTGGTTTGGTAGACCTCAATCGCCTAGCATCGTCGATGTAGACTGGTTTCCTTATTTTAATAAGAATAAAGGGTAAAGGTGGATATTATTCATGGAAATAATGATGGTTGGAGATTAACTCTCATTGTATTCTCTTCATATAATAATAATAATAATAATAATAATAATAATAAGCTTTGTTATTGTTAGATTCTAAATGTAAGCCTCTTGGTAAGTAGGTGCTGTATTGTTTATGCATGCCTTTTTTCATATATCAAATTTATTCTAACAAATTACATAATTTTATAAATTGATTATAAATTATTTACTAGTCATTATATTTTCCAATCTAATTGAACGCTCAACCGAGCTATCATTTCAATTTAACCAAGGCTCAGGATTACACGAAGCTCATGGTAATTCAATCCAGCCGCCAATATCGTACATGATCAAAGCGGGATGAACTCTGTCTCTTCGATTAAATCAAACGGTAAAGCTGCGTTCCATATAAAAAACCTTTCACCGCCCCCAAAGGATTCTAGCCCAATCATCACAGTTCATTCCTAGCACGAAAATGTCCAGCGAAGATGGAGCTGCTATGGTTAATATAACTGCTGACTCGGCGGCGCATATCATCTCACCCCCCGCCGATGAGAAAATGTCCATCGCCGACGAGGATGTGAAACTCCTTAATGAAATTGCTTCTTCTTTGCCTTCTCACGCCGTTAAAGATTTGCTGACCGTGGGGGTTCGTTCACTTAACTAATGATTTCCACCTTCGCTGTGACAAAAAATTAGGGGTTTAGTTCCCGCCTAACAGATTTTTGCTTACTGTTTCCGTTGCTTGGTAAAGTTGCTCGCCATGAATCTAACTGCTAGTCGTTAATCTACTGAATGGACTTGCTTATTGAGTAAATATAACCTAAAAGAAGTTAAAATAAGACCTGAAAAATGAGTTAATAATCATTAGGTCAGGGTGAGAACTTTCACTTATTTCTTGGTAAGTGGCAATGTCAAGGATTCCAAAAAAGAATTGGTCAAAAAACCATATTGCATTCAAATGTTGCTTTATGGTCCTAAATTAATAGTTGACTGTGTCAGGTATGCATAAGATGCATCTTCCGGCTGCTTGGAATCCAAGGGCATGTTTTCTATAGCTCTACGCTTGCGCCTTCGCTGCTGCGTGCTGTACTCAAAGAGACTTTGAAAGACGATGAAGACGTGAAAGATCCTAAGGGATCAGAAGTTGAGCAAGAGCAGCAAGTGTGCTGCATTTGTTTAGGGATCTTGCAATTTATTCATTTTGATGATAAAGGAGTGGTAATGAAAAAAGAGAATGCTGATAACTTTGCTGAATCAATTGCTGCTCCGGTAAAGCAAGAAAGTTATCAGCTTGATAGTCTTTCCCTCGAAGTTTCTATACCACCAATTATCCAGGAACATGAGCATGTTGTTCGGTAAGAGTAGTTTGGTTTAGGCTGACTCGTTGATCCTTTCTTAACTCATGTCTCTAATTCTCTCATGTATCAGTTATCTGGCGAAAATTTTCCTGTATTTTGTTCTTTGGGATATTCCAGTGTGTGTCAACTAGACTTCGTTTGGTAAACATTAATGCTTGATGAATTGTCAGGCACATTTGGCTATTCCTGATGAATTATCTATTTGAGCGTGAATTACATGCGTTCCAAAGTTTTTTTTTTAATCATAGTTTCTTGTCTTTTTGTAAGCTTTCCTCTTTAGAATTACTAAGAAATCATGTAGCTAAGCTAATAGTAATTTTTCATTTCTGCATTTTGTAGGTTGTATTTGGAAAGGAAGTATGGATCACAGCTAAGGTTTCAACAAAGTGTTTCTCAATGCATTTCTATGAAGGATGCATTAAAGTCCGCATTGGCTAATCCCCTTGAAAAGCTGCTGGTGAGTAATTCTATATTTATAGTCTGATGTAATTTCTCTGTTGATAATAATATTTTCAGGCAAAGGATCCCTGTCTTGCAGTCTTTTTATTTGTTAAAGCGCCATATGCTTGAATCTTTTAATAAGTTCTTGCTACTTTTAGATAATCTTTTGTTTTTGATGGAATATTATTCCTCATGTTAATTAAAGCTTGGGATGCATTGATATGAAAAGCAAAGAATTAGGATTTTAATTCATGCTGTTATATATAATGATGGAAATGTTTGTGAAATTTGGGCTAAATAATCAGGAATAAATGTATCTATCAAAGGGAGGGATGCTTTGCATTGTTGATTGCAATTTGGAAGTTTGAACTGTAGAAAGGCAGTAAGGTCATTCTCCAATTGATCCTTCAATAAACTGAAGCTTTGCAGGATATAAAATCTGGTATGAGCTCTTGTCGCATCCGTCTGACTTACACTCAAGAAGAGACATCAGGAACAGCTTTAAGTTCAGTGGAGGGAGGTGAAGGTTGTAAGAGAAGAAAGACAAGTATGAATTTTTTTTTTCTTAATGTGCACGGAAATGCTGTTGTTTATTTCTGATAGGTCATAATTACTCTTTGGATATTTATTTTTCATTGATGTGAAACATAAAGAGATCTTTTTTGAGTCAACTTTGATTGATTGTAGTTAATAGCTATGCATCATAGCTTTTTTTAATACACTATATTTTTTATTGGTTTTGATTGTTGATGTAACCTCTTCAGTTTCATCTGTGCTAATGTTGCTTTGGAATCTGATAAAGATAAGTTAACCAATGCTAGTAATAGATGTTTTGATTTTGTCTGTAGGCAAAGGAAATGATTTCTCTGAGAATTCTTATGTTGATCTGGAGAATCATGAATCTTCAGAGTGCATCATCTTCCCCAAGGATAAGGTATTCTCAAGCTTCTTATTCTGTAGCCTCTCCACCTGAATGGGTTTAATCTGGTGGCAACATTTTATTTATGTAACAGTTCCGGGATCTCAAGCTTTGAGTCCAGAAATACCTGGTTTTCAAAATCATTGGTGCTATGTAATTCATTTATTCAAAAGTAGATAAAGTTGTGCTGATAATATTTTTTTGGTAAATTATGTATCTTCCCAGGTAAATAAGCCCTGCAAGTTGTCTGTACTTTGCTACAGAACACCTATCTACTTCGGTGGAAGATACTTAAAGGTAAGCTAGTTTCGATCTTTGAATTTTGTAGAGACACTCAACTGATTTATGGTACACTTGTTTCATTGCTTGTTCACTTTGATGGGTTCACCTTTGTTTCTCTTGTTTTGGACTCCTGATGCAACCGGAAATTCTTTTGACTTGGGAAGATGATAAAAGAGCTCTTGCTTTATTACTATTTCTAACTACAGGTTATCTGGCACCACTGGAAATTCTTTTTTTTTATGCAACTATTAATAAAGGCTGCATTTATTACTTCCTCACTTAATGATTGTGGTTATACAAACAAATATGGACATATGCGGTGTTTATCTGAAAGAGAAATTTACAAAATGTTGATCTATCACTATCTTTTCAAAGCTTGCAGTGATGGTTGTACTTGGTATTTGCAGTTCTCAAGGAATGTGAGTCAAACCCGTTGGATTATTGATGATGAAAGAATGGGAGAAGCATCTGTCGAGGTACCATCTATAAATGCTGATGATCACCTTCTTCCTAATTCAAAGCTTCTACTTAAATGTGAATGGGAAAAGCTAATAGGTTTCTGGTAATTCTTTGCAGGAGATTATAGGTGGTTGCATCCTCCCAATGTGTCAGGGTGGCGGTTACAAGTTTCATGCTGCTGGTAGAGAGGACATTGATGTACTGAGAAATCTGTTCTCTTGATTTTGAGCTTTGAATCTTTGAATTTTGTTGTGATCTCTCTGGTTATTTTGCAGGTTCGGATGCTGGGTTCAGGTAGACCTTTCCTGGTTGAGATACAAAATGCCCGCCAAATCCCATCAGAGGCTCTTGTCAAAGAAATAGAAACAAAAATAAATAACATGAATGATAAATTAGTAAGAGTTGCCCAATTCAACCTTTTCCTTCTTTCTGCTTCACTTCTTTGTGATCACTTGTGAAGAAACACGTTCCTGATGCAGGTTGGTGTTAAAAACCTTAAACTGGTATCTAATCAAGGTTGGACTCTGATGCATGAAGGGGAAGCAGAAAAGCAGGTCCTCTTCTCTCTCTCTGCCCCTTTAGGTTTTTTACATGTTGCACCATCTCAGCAAACTGGACATCTTGCTATTCTTTTTTCTTTTCTCTTCTCACACTCTTATCTCTCTCTTGCCCTTTCCTTTTCTTGTTATCTCTGCAAGGACTTTATGTTGTACCCTGTTATCATACCAGACCTGCTATTGACAGTTACTCTCTCACAGAAGCAATATTGTGCACTAGTGTGGATTTCTCGTCCGCTTGAGGATCAAGACTTGCAGTCTTTTGCTTCACTTAAGGACCTGGTGAGCTTTCATCAGAGCTTGTTTTTGTGTGTGTCTATATATTGTTGATATTCCTTGCATTCCTATTTTTATGATTCAGCTTCTTACCGTGCATTTATTTGCTAAAGATAGTACTACTGATGGACATGTTCCTGGACAGAAAATTTTACAGAGAACGCCAGTGAGAGTGCTTCACCGTCGAAGTCCATTAGAACGTGAAAAGATACTACATTGGTTAGAGCTCATCCCATAGTTTACAATTGGCTATCTTAGCTCTTTGTAATTTATGTTTACAATGTTGTTTTGGCACGGACTAACGATTGTAGGATGAAAATAGAGAGGCTTACTGAGAACAGTCAATATTTTCTTTTGCATTTATGCACCCAGGTAACCTCGTTTTCTTTTCTTTTATAATTTTTCCCCCATGTATTTGTTTGCAGCATGGTATGACACTAGTTGCAATGCAGGCTGGAACGTATATCAAAGAATTTGTTCATGGAGATCTAGGGCGTACACACCCGAGGTAACGTGAATTATTACTACTCTGTCGGCTTATGCAAACGCTGTCTGGCAGCAGCGTTTACATACATTTTGTTATATGTGGCAGTGTTGGATCAATTCTAGGATGCAGAGCAGAAATCCTGCAGCTTGATGTTACTGAAGTGAAGATGGATTGCTTTTTGTCTGGCTGATGGCTGCTTGGCATTCGAATATACCAATCGGCCAATGATGGGCCTTCCCTTCATTCTAGTTTGCATTTTCTATTCGTCCTTGGACCTGTTTGTTACACAAGATATTTTGCTTCTTTTCCAACAGATGAATCATTTTTTGTTTCAAAGAAATGAAAAATAATTTAAATTGCAACTATCCATTATAGAAATTTGGAAAGGAAAAGCCTAAACTTAGTGATAGAAAATTCTTTCTTCATTCATCCCTGAAGCTAATTTGTACCAAACTCGGCAATCATTCGCTCCAATTAGCATCCAACACCTTTGCCATGAAACTATATCGATCAGCAGCTTCATCAATCTGCAAAAACATAAGGAATGGCAAAATAAGTCGGAGATATAGAACATGAAAAGGTGTTGCAATTCGGGCATCAAATGTACCATTTTTTTCGTTGGTCGGCCAGCTCCATGTCCAGCCTTGCGATCAATACGACCTATTATGCGGTTTGTTTGGGGGGTATTCTCCATGCTCGTGCAAAGAACGTGCTGCATTGTCTGGAACAAGCGTGACACTTGTGAGAAAAACACGACACAAAGGACTAAACATTTGACAAAACGCACAAATCTGAAATTCAGCGACGATAAATTCGCAGAAGCTGCCATATGATATAGACAGCATAAAGAAGGTTTAAATATTTAATTAATAGTTAAATTAAGAACTAACCGCCAATAACTTCAATGAGTGTAATGGCACAACTCGATCGTCATGATCAGCCGTCAGTAACATGGTAGATGGGTATTGACAATGCTCACCACCATGCTGTTCCCATGGCCTTCGCACATTATGTAGCGGAGAGTACCTGCGGAAAGCAAATAAGCAAAATGAGACGGAACGTCTCACAGAAATTCTGGTGAAAGACCCTTGCATTCAAGCAGGCGTATGAGCATGTATATGCCTTTTTACACCAAGTTTCACTTACTTAATTAGCCAATGAAACTCTTCCTCTTTGTCTGAACAGCCATAATCGGAAGTCCATGCATGACCTACAGAACAAATTTAGTTCAGAATACAGCGCTAAAGGAATGATTCATACAGCCTGAAGATGAGATGCTAACCTATGGTGAACTTGTGAAATCGCAGCATGTCCATAACACCAACGTGAGCAAGAGCACAACCAAAAAGATCTGGTCTCTGCCACAGAAAAATCTCAAGGAAACTCAATAATGATATTAGAGATGGAATTAAAGTGTAAACAGAAAAACACAATAATTATTCACCTGATTGATCGAAGCCCCAATAAGAAGACCACCATTGCTCCCACCTTCAATGCACAACTTACTTGGCTGTGTATAACCAGTAGATGTAAGATATTCAGCAGCAGAAATGAAGTCATCAAAGCAATTTTGCTTCTTTTCAAGTGAGCCTGCTTTATGCCATTCTTCACCGTATTCTCCACCACCACGAATGTTTGCAATACAGAAAACAGCACCTAAATGCCTTGTGAGTATAATGCGACTAACACTAAATGATGGTGTCAGACTAATGTTAAATCCACCATATCCATATAGCAAACACGGGTGTGATCCGTCCAATTTTATGTTCTTTTGGGCTACAATGAACATAGGTATCTTGGTACCGTCCTTGCTTGGAAAAAAAACCTGTAGACAAAGAACCAGTCAAATTGGTAAGGCCAAGTGCATAACCCACTAAACCATGCACGTGCAAATAGAAACTCATCTTCAAATTTAGTTTTGAGCAAGTTTTCCATGAGTTCCACAAGAAGGAATATATGCCATGAACAAATTGTAAATTTCATCCCAGAAAGATGTAAAGAAGAATAACAATAACCTGATCAACATGGAAATTTGAGCGATCAAATCCTGGTACACTAATTTCACGAAATATCTTCATCTCTGGAACTTGAGAGTCTAAATTGCATTGATAAATGATACCGGGTGTAAGAAAACTTGTGAATCCAATGAAAACTGTACTATCCTTCCGCTGTGCAGAAATTCCACTAACCGTACCAATTTCAATTGGTAATTTATGCAGTAGGGATCCAGTTCTCAGATCCCTTACCTGTAGAACATATTTGACATCACTCAAGTAACTCAAAATCATTTGATCATGGTTAACAGCACAAGCTGATTCTAGCACGTCCTTTTCAGCTTCTGGGACAACATCCATCCAAATTCTTGGCTCCTTCAGGTCTACCCGAACTAGTTTGTATTTTGGAGCATCTTTGTTAGTCGAAAAAGTGAACAACGTGCCATCATTTGCAATGGCTGTGTACTGTGCATCAAAGTTATCAACGAGCTTAGTAAACGGGAGCAAGTCATTTCTTCCTCTAAAACCTTCAAGACCATTAGGAAATGCCGACATATCACAATAGTATACTTTGTTGATAGGATCACAGCTCTCACTAATATACAGCAGAAGATACTGCAAAGATAACATGTACAATCAATTCATGTTGGTGAAAAAGCACTATGCCAACCATTGCATTAGCAAATATGCATACATAAATATACCTTCCCATCATCCATTACACTAGCTCCAAACAAATGTTTGGGATTCTCAGGATCTTTCCAGCACAATATATCTTCAGATTGATCGGTACCCAAGAAATGATAGTATAACTCATGATAAAGATTAGAATTAGTCTCTGTCCCTGCATCTATATTTTCTCCCTCTCTACACACAAAAACGAAAAGGAAAGAAAACAATGATTTTTCAACCCAACCAAGTATTGTTATGCAGAAATGCTGTGTAATGTAAAATTTTATTAATGATAACATACTTGGGAGCCGGGTAACGACTGTAGAAGAACCCTTTACTATCATGGGTCCAACTCAGACCTGAAAACTTAACCTGCAAGAAGAAATGCATGAAACAACACTTAAAATTCATCGTAATGAAAACAATCAAATTGTCTCAATTGAACAATATTAGTACTCACCCAAGTTAAAGTCTCGGACTCAACTTTCTTATCCTCAACACGCATAATTTTAACCGTCACCCAATCACTCCCACTGGTGCTAAGTCCGTACGCTACATACTTGGCATCCTCGCTAACTTCGAGCGTGTTCAACGACACTGTTCCATCCTCACTAAGCGTATTAGGATCAAGTAAAACCTCTGCTTCTCCCTCCAAACTATTCTGTAATTAATTTCACCATTAAATACAAATGGCATAAAAAGAAAAGGGAATAAACAATCACATCTTTTCTTCTTAAAAAACTGAAATACCTGCACGTAGAGGACATTTTGAGCTTGAAGTCCAGTATTATGGTAATAAAAATACTTTTCGCCTCGTTTAAACGGCGCATCGTATCGCGGATGATCAAATAGCTTCGTAATTTTATCGCGAAGCTTATCTCTAGTATCGCATTTCTTCAATACGCTTTCCGTCAATTTCACCTGCTCCTCAACAAACACTTTCACTTCCTCTGCATCAGGATCTTCAAGCCTTTCAAAATGAACAGAAAACAAAACATTTATCACATTCCACTAATAACAAACTGAGATTAAAAGCTGTTAAAATCATATTCCATTACCATCTATAAGGATCAGCGACCTTAACGCCATGATAATCGTCAATGACGGAGTCGTCACGGCGAGCAGTTGGATAGTGTAAAGATCCGGCGAGAGCGGAGAGAGAACCCATTGCTGCTGGGGAAAAACACCGCGAGGAACAAGGTATTGGTGTTTTTGTAATTGTGGTAATTTTGAAATATTGCGCGTGTGGAGGTGGTGGCAGAGAGGGAGAGAGATAAATATAGAGGCGGCGCGTAAATTGGGGAAGTGAAATAAAAGGAGAGAGAGGGAGATGCGCGTGGCGAGTGAATGTGAACATGATGACGCCGTTGAATGGTGACCGTTGTGATGAGTTGGTGGTCTTTGGGGGCAACGAGACCTATTGGATGATGGTTGTCGTATGACACCATTTTGCGAGCCTCATGTCGCCATGATTTTGATATATTTGTTTTCTGATAATTTTCCTCCAGATTTCCCATCCACCTGTTATTTTCAAATTGTTTATTTTATTTTATTTTATTCATCACTATATTACGTAATAATTCTGAAATTTCCAATATTACCCTCCAAGGAACCTAACCAGAAAAAAAAAATGAATTTAATTCCAAAAATACCACTTAAATTTATAAAGCTATAAACAAAGGTATCATTTTTAATAAATATTTTAATAAAAAATGAAACAGATATTTCGGCCGAAGCTGTTGGGCCCTGAAAAGCCCACCATACATCAACCCATGGACTGATTCCCGGTCCTATCGGTACCCAGTCCATTGCTTGTTTGACAAACTATAGTTTTAAATGCAAATAATATGCATTCTTCAAATAAAAAATATATATATATTATTTTTTGAATTATCGAAACCTGGAATACGATTAGAGTTTTCCGTTCCGTTGACTTTGCTTTGCTTCTCCAATCAGCTACGTTCGATTACTCATCACTCATCCTCTGCTTCCCTGCATTTTCCGTCGTCTGGCTGTGACGATGGATTGGTCTCAACTCCTTCCTGAACTCATTCAAACAATCTCCAAAAGCCTAACAGTCCATACTGATTACATCCATTCGCGAGCCGTTTGTCGCTCGTGGCGGTCCTCAATCCCAAAACTTCCCCATCACCTCCCTCCTCAGCTCCCATGGCTAATGGTACCTCAATCGCAGTCCAACCAATCACGTCGAGCATTTTTCAATCTCTCAGCGAACAAATTTCACTTCCTCAACCTCCCCGAAGCCTCGTATCGCAAACGACACTGCGGCTCTTCCCACGGCTGGCTTGTGATCCTCGACGACACGCCTACGATTCTTCTTATCAACCCTCTCACACGATCAAAGCTCTTATTGCCTCCGCTTTTTAATTTTCCTAATGTAATTAGCTTTAGCTACTTTGATGTCGGTCGAGAATACGCAATTCGGAACTTGCTTGGGGAACGCGTCACGATGAGCCTGAGGCAATTCCGCGACTCATTCATTAAAAAAGTTGTTTTATCTTCTAGTCCGCTGAAGGATAACAATTTCATGGCCGTGGCGATTCTCAATCAAACAGGTGATTTGGCTTTTTGTAGAAACGGAGACGAATCCTGGTGTTTTATAGAAGATGCACGCTCTTTCTGTGAAGACGTTATTTTCTTCAACGGGTTGTTTTATGCGGTTAATAAGGCTGGCCAGATTGTGACTTGCGATGTCCGCGGCGGTTCACCTAACGTTTCATTCATCGAAACGCCTGGACAAGGAGGCGGAGATTTGCAGTATTTGGTGAGTTGTAGAGATGAACTGTTATTGGTGACTAGGTATTTGGATCTCGAATATGAATTTGATCATCCCACGATGCAGCCGCAGTTGATTTACAGAACGATGCGGTTCGAAGTTTTCAGATTGGATTGGAATGAACGACGGTGGTTGAGGATGACAAGCTTGGATGATAAAACCCTGTTTATTGGTTCAAACAGTTCGTTGTCCTTTTCGGCAACTGATTTCTCTGGTTGTATAGCAAATTGCATATACTATACAGATGATTACTCTGATTCAAATTACGATGACCATTTTGGAGAACATGATGTGGGGATCTTCAAGTTATCAGATGGAAGCATCGAATCTTTGCCTTGTTATCCTCGGAATTTCAATTCTCCATCCCAATGGTCTCCGCCAATTTGGGTTTCTCCCAGTCCATATTGATTTCTGGTCTTTATCTTGCAGCCGCTGAATGTTTCCGTAATGCTTTCCGTAAGTTTCGTACAAAATGCCGCCATTGTTGTACATATGTAATCCTTATGCATATACAGTGTCTCTGCTTCGGCAGGTGGTTCGAATACAATCGTCCCTTGCTTATACGATGCCGTTCCATGGTTCTTCATTCACAGTTCACTGAAGTTGGTCAAGAATATTCTATAAATGGGCCAGAAACTTTCGAGTCCTCTGAAGACCCTAAACATGGACAGCTTAGGCTCTCAGTTTAACAGATCTAATGGGCCTAACCCACATTATAGAACGAAGTGCATCTTTTGATCATGTGAAACATAGGCTAGAAGTAATCCATGAATGACTTTTCGTCTGGTGGTGCTACCATAATTTTAAGGCATCACCACAATTAAAGCCATTATTTGTCCAGTTTAATGCATTTTTGTATGATGTGACAGTTTTTGTTTACATGAGAAATTGTATTTAGATGGAATCAATGTCATTTTCAAATATGTATTTTATAAGATTTTGAAGGAAATTTGCCTGCCATATATCTTAACAGGCCAATCACCTCTATATTTTGGAAGGTCAGAACATTTTTCGATATGGATAATGGATAAAACAAGATAAACCCATGTGAGATTCATCATTTTTACGTTAAATATGAACCCTAAAACATCAAATATAAAAGAGAAGTTAATGAATAAAGTAAATGGGGGAAGAAAGTAAAAGCTGGCAGGTGAAATAATGGAAGTAGATAAGAGTTAAAACTGGTTAAATGATGCTTAATACATTACATGCAGTGGAGAGAGCAGAAGATACCAATTCTGAAGGCCTATATCTTCTTTACAGATGTACCGTAGGATATGGTCAGAGGAAGAAGAGCAAGTGCATGTCAACGTTTGGTACAAAAAAGAGAACCAAATCAAACCCGCATGGGTGTAGTCCAGTTGGTACTCGGACGTGGTGTTGGTACCAAGAAGCCACGGTTCGAGTCTTGGCAGCTGCAGTGTGGGAGTAACGCCCTCTGGGTGGACTCCTTGTGAGCACCAAGACCTGGGTCCCCG